>RPOG01003763.1:0-56376 GCA_008086565.1 Thalassoma bifasciatum | reverse complement strand
TGTGCTGCTTTTCATTCATACAAGTCCTTGAGTCGTTCAGCTATTTGCTCCTGTTTTTTCAAGCATTGTTGGTTAGCCAGACTAGCAGGGTGTTATTGTTGTGATCATAGACTGTATAAACAGTGGATGTAATGACGTTGGGCTCAAACTGAAGCCTCCAGCAGATGCCCTGCCCCCTGGTGTCTGGCTGCAGTATTCATAGCTTTCAGTCACGTGACTCGCCTGAAGCCCTGGAGGGCAAAACAACGTTTAAAATTGACAGCGCATAATGATACCTCTGCGGAAATTACAAAAAAAAAAAAAAATCATTTATCTCACCTGTCAGCGGCCGAGAAGGAGAGATACCAAAACAAGCTGGAAGTGTTGGGCACTTGTGACCCATATACAGCACCAGATTCGGTATTTGAGCAATTACACACCACCAGGTCCGGCATTGTGATGTAGTGTTATTGTTTGCTTTCGTGTCCTATAGCGGTTTAAGGCTGTAGGTGGCGGGCAAGCGTAATGTTTTGCCCTCCAGTAGGGATCGTGACGTCACATGAAAGCTATGAATAGGTCATAAGTCCCGCCTCCCCATGCACTCCGGATATGATCTCATCCTTACACTAAGGTGGTATGATGATGTCATTTGGCTGCATGGTGTTCAGGTGTTTTTTTTACTGAGAAGTTAGTTTCTCATTAGTTATTGGACATTAAAAACCGCGATATAAGTTTCATTTTATGATAGTTGACAGCTGCCATTCGTGAGTAGTTTTATTGGGGATATTAGAAACTTCGGGAAAGAGCCAAAAGGAGACTAAACCTTCTGAAGAAGAAGAAATAAATATTTTTATTTCTCTTTTTTACTTGGCTCCACCAGAAATTCTCTACTGGGCAGACTCTGGCTGCACAATGGCGGCTAGAGAAACAGGGTTTTTTTGGCTTCAAAATCGTATGACGGTGACAGGCGGAGCCACGCTGTCCATTCTATATACAGTCAATGGTTGTGATTGATTTAATGACACAGAGTCAGCTGCTGTTAATCACTGATAAAGTTCAGTTTTTGACTGGTGATACTGAGGGCGGACACAAAGCTATAGAAGTTCTTCTAAGTTTACAAGTCAGGTTTTAGACACCAGGTGGCGCTCTAGATTACATATTTGACCGTCATCTCAAAATGTGTGACTTCTGAGATCAAAAGCTCCACTAATCACTGAATGCTCTCCTGAACATGTGTTTATTTTGATGGGTAATAATTATACTGTACAGCAAAGCACACACCACTCCTTCCCTTCTGTAAACAGAATCCATCTTTATGGCTTCTATAGAGATAACACTTTGTGGTACACTGATAGAACTTCTCTGCTAGATCTACTTAAGAAAATTAAGGCAACTTTTTGCATGACTTATTTTTGTCACTGAAGCAAGATAGCTATTTGGGGATAAAAGAAACTTCAGTAATGATAGCCATAAAGAGATTAGATCTTGGAAAGAAAAAAAAAATGTTTGGTTTTTTTTGTATTTTTTGCTACCCGGTTCCACCCAGACTCTGGCTGCACAATGACAGCTCCAATAATTTGGTTATTTTGGCTTCAAAACCATACAACGGTAAAAGGTGGAGCCATGCGGTCCAGTCCATGTACAGTCTATGGTGTGAACGTGCTCTGAAACTTGTCTCTGTTTGTTGTGTTTACAGACAGCGGTAGCGTTGGACGCCCTGAAGAGCCTTCACATCGTCCACAGGGATATAAAGCCTGAAAACATCATGCTGGTGAATGCTAAACAGCAGCCCCTTCAAGTCCGGCTCATCGATTTTGGAATGGCTTTTCCAGTCAACAAAGGCGTACAGGGGGTCAAATTCCATCACTTGGCTTATAGGTAAGTAACACCACTCCTGACTCTGCTGTAACATAGAACCTGTGAACAAGAAATGTTCTTCATGCTCTGCTTTTTCCCACAATCAGAGCTCCAGAGGTCATTTTGGGTGTGCCGATTTCAGAGGCAAGCGACATGTGGTCTCTGGGCGTCGTGATGCTGGAGATGCTGACCAGACAAAGACTCTTTGAGTCAAAAGAAGAATATGAAACAGTAAGTCTTTAAGTCTTTAACAACTCCTTCTTCATACCGCCCATCAAATCAAACCCTCCCCCAAACACACACACACATAGACCAAATGGAGGGACCGTATATGGCAAGTGATTTCAACATTCTAAAGCTAAATTAATTGTAGATATCTATAAATAGAATTTTGACCAGTCAGTGTGTATTTTGAATGTGAATTTAAGATATCTACAATTCATTTACAGATATCCATAGTTCACATTTTGGTTATCCAAAATGATGTGGTAGATATCTTGAATGACAAACCCCATACACATGAATGGCAAAAAGTGACTTATTTTGCCCAGTAGAATTGAGGTCGTAGATTTCTGAAATGACAATTGTGGATAGGCAGAATGTATTTGAGGATATCTGAAATGATCTTTTGATTACGGGAAATTGAATCATAGACATCTTGGATTAAAATCCTAACCATCAGAAATGTAATTACAACTAGTCAGACATAAGTTGTTGATATCTACAATGTTGCTTTCGGATAGTCAAACTTAGCTTTCAAATGTTAACATGGTTCGCCATAAACCATGGGTCTTCAAACCTTGATGAATCAGAGACATGCCGTCAAAATGTCCAATGATTTGGTGCAACTGGATTCCATTAGTTGAGACTGAAAACAGGTTCATATCTCCCTCATTTTTTTCTCTTGATATCTGTTAAAAAATGAAAAAGTCTCTTAAGGTCATCTTAAAGGCCCATTTATCCTCCATATACATACAAAAACACATATGTCCATTTCAAACTATTTTACCTTCACTGCTCACGTACGTCCATGCATCCTTTATGTTGGCACCAAGCAGCAACCTCCGGTCTGAAAAAATGAGACAACACAGAAGTGCTAAAAAGCTGCTGTTCCTCAATTGAACGCTTGAGGCTGGCTCCAGAAGCACCGGAAGTCCCACACACACCAAGCCAAAAAAAGCAGTTTTCAGAGCCGAAATTAGCGTATTTAAAGCCTGGTACAAACTCTGTCTCCCGTCTGGATCACTGATTTCACTAATGGCACACACTGTGGGGGGGTGAACTTTTTTCTAACTCGGCCGTTTGGAAGATATTAGGACTAAGAGCTTACCCAATCAGAGCCACAGCTCAAATCACGTGACTGACGGGTGCCCAATGGCTGTGATTTGGGCACTCGTCACTCGTCCCATTTCCAATATGGCCGCGCCCGTCGTTTAGCCTCAAAACGAAGCTGCAGTAACAGACGGGTGACGTCACGGAGACTACGTCCATGTTTTATACAGTCTATGGTTGGCACTGATACAAACAAACATACAAGCAAACAAACATGGTGACTGTGGAGGAGGTGTTGCTCATGTTCCTATTGCATAAAAGACAAAAATGGAGGCAGCGCTGTAGGAGGCATTGATCAATGAGGCCGTTAAATTTGTTGCATTTTTCCTTCTCCAAGTATCTGGTCACAGCAACACTGTCCCCAAAGTTTATGGAAACATGTAGAAATATGGACAGAATGAAGACAGAGCACAGACAGAAGGCTCCGTCCGTATCCATGTCGGTTTTTAACGTTTAGCACTAATGGGCTTTTAGTTCTGAACTGCTGTCCCCTCCTTTAAATTCAGCTGAACGTTGAACCTCAATCTCTCTGAACCCTGACAATGATCCAAACCTGCACAGGTGTTCAGATTGGACCTGATAACTGTTTTAAAATCTTTTAGTGCAGCATGCAGTATTTGGAAAATGTCTTTACAGTAAGGCTCATAAAAATCTTTGACTCTTTGGGAAGCAGACAGAGAATAATCCCCTCTTTTCTTGTCTTTTTCTACAGTTGCGTTACATGGTGGAGATCCTGGGGGCTCCTCCAGTCCGTCTTCTGAAGAGAGGGCTTTGCTCCTCCCAGTTCTTCAAGCTAGAAGGCTGGTGGGAACTAAAGGTAAGTCTTTAAACCATCTCAGTCTTACTTCTACCACAGGGTCACATTTCTTTTATACATTTTATCCATAGAAAGCTTTTGTATAAAACATTTGTAAAAGCCAACAAGCATAGAAAATAAAGCATATACAAGTGCAATTAGAAAAGGTTCAAAAGGGTTGTAAAGGGATGAGTGACGAAAGATGAGACATTATGGGTCAAAAGCAGAGCAAAAGAGCTGTGTTTTGATTTTCTGAAACCTTTCTTTCAGAAACCTGAGAAGTACTGGAAAGGCAAAGCTCGTCCTAAAGACACAAGAACCCTTCTTATAAAGAATCTGGAGCAGTTAGGACAAGTAAGTGTTAAATCCAAGGTGCTACAATGAATCCCTTTAAGAATGAGAGAGCTAACTTTTCTGGTCTTTGATTCCTACATTAGTTACCCCTCCCCAATCTAGTCGGTGTGGATGCTGAAGAAATAAAGGAATGCATCGACCTGCTGAAAGCTATGCTACAGTTTGATCCAGACAGAAGAATCACCCCGAGCCAGGTCCTCAGCCACCCCTTCATCCAGAGAGCAAACGTCCAGCAGAGCTCAGCGTAAGTGTCTACTCCACGTTAACACCTCAGATGATCTAAACATCTGAGAACTGATCAACTTTAACTGCATTTCAACATTCACATTGAGTTCAGAGCCTATTGGTTTTAAAACGATCAGGGCTTTTGTTGATTTAGTGTGGAACAGAAATACTCTTAGAGGTGGACCAGGACTTATAGCTTTTTAGACTTTAGTTGGTAAAACACATTGTAAACCATCAATGTACAGGTACTGAAATGAGTGTGTCTTATTTTCACAGTTCGCAAAGTAATGAGGTTTCTGAGTCTCCTCAGCAGAGTGTTCAGTGCATCCAGGTCAAACCTGCTCCCCATCAAAGCTGCCAGGACATCAAGGATACCAAGGACATCAAGCACATCGAGGAATCCCAGGACACCCAGGACATCGAGGACTCCGAGGACATCGAAGACTCCGAGGACATCGAGGACTCCCAGGACACCGAAGACTCCCAGGACATCGAGGACTCCGAGGACATCGAAGACTCCCAGGACATCAAAGACTCCCAGGACATCGAGGACTCCGAGGACATCGAAGACTCCCAGGACATCGAGGATTCCCAGGACATTGACATTGAGGACATTGAGGACATAGAGGACTCTGAGGACTCTGAGGACTCCCAGTACTCCCAGGACTTTGAGGACATAGAGGACACTGAAGACTCCCTGGTCATTGAGGATATCGAGGACATTGAGGACTCTCAGGACTCTCAGGACTCCCAGGACATTGACGACATAGAGGACACTGAAGACTCCCTGGTAATTGAGGACATTGAGGACATCCAGGACTCCCAGGACCCACAGGACTCACAGGACATCGAGCATACAGAGGATACTGAGGAGTCTGGGGAAGACCCCCCCCAGCTCCAAAGTAGACCTCAACTTCCCCCACACATTAAGGACAGCACAGGTACCGGTAAGTAAAGATTCTGTGTCGATGAATTCACAATCAACCCTTAGAGTGAAAACTGATGACTTGATCATTAGCTGTAGCGTTAAAGCTAACCACTTCTTGTGTCTTGATTCCATCCTCAGCTCACTCTAGCCCAGTGGAGGAGGAGCCAAGAAGGACCAAAAAGAAAAGGAATGTCTTCGCTCGTTTCTTCCGCTGGGTCAGGAGGACGGTTCTCTGCTGTACCAATGTAGAAGCTGTTCAGGACTGACTCACCGCTGGAGGACGGGATCTTTGGGCAGCACGGTGGCTTAGTGGTTAGCACGACAGCCTCACAGACAGCATTGGGGTCTGCTGTCTGTGTGGAGTTTGCATGTTCTCCCCGTGTCTGCGTGGGTTTTCTCCGGCGCCCTCCGGTTTCCTCCCACATGGCCAAAAACATGCAGTGTAGGCAAATTTGAGTTAATGTGAGATTTAACATGCAGAGGCGATCCAGAGGGTAACTGGACTAATATACATATGTATATATGTGTATATATATATGTATATATATATATATATATATATATATATATATATATATATGTGTGTGTGTGTGTGTGTGTATGTATGTATATATATATATATATGGGTCAATGACAAAAAGAGGGTCTCAAAACTTATTTTTAAAAGTTCTTTGAAAATGGATTAAAAAAAACATATTTCTGAGTGAAGAATTGTGTTTTCTAACAGATTTCAGTGGTTTACCAACATTTCAAAGTTTTTAGGTTCATTATTTTTTACTATTTTTAATTTGAGCACCCAAAAATGTCAGGTGGCGCAACCAAATATATGAAAATATATTTATATGTTCCTGTTATTTTTTCTGTGTGAAATTATTGGCAAGTATCTCTCAAGTGTCTGTAGTGACTCATACATTTTTATTTTGTGTGTTTCATTTCTTTTATTTGTGAATAAGATAAATAAAATAGTTTATTAAATTTCTCAACAGCTTTAAAATTCTTTTTATTTGCAAAGAATGTTTTATTTAAAAAGGTTCAAGCATAAAATAATGCCACTGTATGTTTTATTTCAATTTACAATAACTGACATTCAATTTTTAGAGTTTAATTACTATGGATACTTGTCAGGACGGTTGCACCACCTGACATTTTGGGGGTTTGAGGAACCAAAACACAAAAAAACATGTTATATTTTAATAGTTTAAAGATGTGTTCAAATAACACAGGTTTCATAGAATAAAGAAATACATGTGATGAAATACTCAATTCATGATGGAAGGAAATATTGCACTCGGACACAAAAAAAGGGACGTCACGTCATTGACCCATTAATCCATTGACCCATATATATATACACACACACACATATATATATACACACAAGGTAAGTATTCCAGTTACCCTCCATTTAACTGTTTCAATAAACCAATCAGATCAAATCATTTCATGTTATCAGCAGCTTGTTTGACTACACTCAAGAGTTCAGGCACTGTTTAAATCCTCATCTTGAGACAGATGCTAACAGGATGCAACTGGTTACACAGATCTTCTCAATCAGTGATTCCCAACCTGTGGGCCTGAGGCCCCCTGGCAGGTCGTGAGGGTATTGTAAGTGGGCCGCCAAATCATTTCCAAAATATTCTGATTTTAGAGGAGTGTAATTATACGAAGATACAAGACACAAATAAAGACAGAAAGTTGTTTGAAATGTTTAAACTCAGTTGCAAACTTGGTTAGGAAATAAAAATGTTCAGATATTTATATGTGCAAAATGTTCACCAAGAAGGCGTAAAAGAGCCCAATGGGTAACAAATCAAAAACGACCCAAACTGTAATAAAAAAAAAATGTAACAAAACCCAAAATGTAATAATTTGTCAAAACTTAACAAAAGTTCCAAGCCCAAAACACAACAAAAAGAATGTATTAAAACCCTTAATGTAATCGCTGACACAAACTGTAAAAAATTGTTACACTTTGGCTAAAAAGTTATTTTGTTTTGGGCTCAGAATCTGTTACATTACTGACCAACTATTACATATTGGGTTTTAGTACATTTTAGGTTGTCGTTACAAATAGGTCTCAAACAAGGCATTTTTTTTATCCTCTTTACTACTGGGTTGGAGGTGGGCCGCAAACATTTTTGAGACCTAAAAATGGGCCCTGAGTTGAAAAAGGTTGGGAACCACTGTTCTAAACCATCTTTCTATGCTCATATCTGCCTCTGTGAAATTTGGCACACTCTGGTCTTCTTGGTGCGTCCAGCAGTTAGTTCGTACAAACTTAATTGTTTTTGCTCCCTGTTTTAAAATAAAATGAATATCCTGTACATCAATAGACACTTTTACAAAAAACAAAGTAAGACAGAAATAAAAGCAAGGCACAATGTAACACCAGACACTTTGTGTTTCAAATTGTAATTTCTCTTGAGTTAACCCTTTAGGGCCTGAGCCCCAAGACATCTGCCTGGACTATTTTGCTTATCTTGACCTAAAAACAGAATACTTTGAACTTTCAATATCTGGTGTTATTGCTAATTTACTGCATGTTATGTGAGGGGAAAACACTTTAAACTGAAGAAAAACAAAAACAGTGGATTGGATGTTTGAGGTTCAGTGAAAGAAAAAACACTTCAAACAAACGGATCGAAAAATTTTAACAGGAGAAGTTGAAAATTTGAACATCAACAAACTGCCTTGGAGCAAGAGCTGTGCCAGACGTCCTGCTCATCCACTGCGGCGGGACTGACCTGGGGGTCACCAAGACCATCAAGCTCTTCACAGGGATGAAGCAGGACCTTCAAGATCTCCATCGGCAGCTCCCACGGATGAAGATCATCTTCTCTGCCATCACCCACAGACGCCGGTGGACATCTGCCCAGCCCAAAAAAAATGGACAAAGCGCGGCGCTGTGTGAACAGTGTGATGGCTATCTTTATGTCATTCATAGGTGGAAGCATTGCGCATCATCCTCAGATAAACCACAGAAATCCTGGTCTTTTTTTTTTGGATGATCGAGTTCATTTTGCCCCTTTGGGTAATGACAGATTTCTGAATGATTTTGCCATGTGTTTGAAAGATCAAATTCTGTAGGGTGGTGCAGGATTTGCTTTTCTAATCACCCTTTTTGGTTTGAAAAAGGCCAGGATTTATGTACTTTGTTTGATGCACATATTTTGTTAAATTATTTTAAGTAGCACTATTTTGTGTCAGGGCAGCCATCACACTGTTCAATTCTGTCACAGCTCTTCCTCCCACTCCCTCTCCTCCTCCTTTTTTCTTCACTTTAATTCCTCCAAACTTTCTGCCTTACCCCAGCCAATCCACCCAGTGGTCTTCTTTGCTTCTTTCTCACCACGGCGAATATAGCTTGGGGTGTTCTTTGTCTCAATGTTGTTTTAAATGTTGTTTTATGTTCAAATCCATGACCCTGTTAAGAAGTTTATACAACTCTGGTGGTTTTGGCCTGATAAATGCACAGAAGTGAATGTCTACTAAAGGTAACCATCCTCACCTTTGATCTATGTTTGTAATCAGTGTGTGTATAAAAAATAATCAGGGTCATTTTTGAAGTTTCTGTAGTCATTATGATTTAAAAAGAGTAAACACAGTTGTTTGTTAATGAGTGTCTTCGCCCAACCACTAACCATGAGTGATAGAAAGGATTTTGTGTTGTCATTCATATTTTCTGAGAAAAGGCCAGAAAATCAGAAATTCTGCTGGGGGGTGTAAACTTTTGGGCACAACTACACTCTCTGACAAAAGTCTTGTCACTTATCCGAGTTGTAAGACCAACAAACAATTACTTGACTTGTAGTTGATCAATTGGAATCAGAAATGGCTTATATGAAAGGTAAAGGCCTCTAGATTATGCTTATTATACCAAAATAAAGTCTCATCATTCATTAATTTTTTTATCATTTAATTAGGACAGAAAGATCAGATTTTGCTTGGACAAAAGTGTTGTTGCATACAAAAACAGTTTATGGTAGAAATTATACTTTAATGTGAAAACACAAACATGCTACAATAAGTTCAGAACATAAAGTCATGGTGCCTTGGGAAAAAGAATTAATATCGTGTATGACTCCCATGAGCTCAGAGGACTGCATCCATGCGTCTCGGCAATGACTCAAATAACTTATTGATGAAGTCATCTGGAATGGCAAAGAAAGCAGTCTTGCAGGACTCCCAGAGTTCATCAAGATTCTGTGGTTTCAACTTCAAAGCCTCCTTCTTCATCTTACCCCAGACATGCTCAATAATGTTCATGTCTGGTGACTGGGCTGGCTAATTCTGGAGCACCTTGACCTTCTTCGCCTTCAAGAACTTGGATGTGGAGGATGAAGTATGAGAAGGAGCACCATCCTGCTGAAGAATTTGCCCTCTCTTGTGGTTTGGAATGTAATGGGCAGCAAGAATTTCTTGATACTTCAGGCTGTTGATGTTGCCGTCCACTCTGCAGATCTCTCGCACACCCCCATATTGGATGTAACCCCAAACCATGATTTTTCCTCCTCCAAACTTGACTGTCTTCTGGGTGACTCTTGGGTCCATGCGGGTTCCGACCATAGACTGTATAAAACATGGACGTAGTCTCCGTGACGTCACCCGTCTGTTACTGCAGCTCTGTTTTGAGGCTAAACGACGGGCGCGGCCATATTGGAAATGGGACGAGTGACGAGTGCCCAAACTCACAGCCATTGGCGACCGTCAGTCACGTGATCTGAGCTGTGGCTCCGATTGGGTAAGCTCTCGATCCCAATATCTTCCAAACGGCCGAGTTAGAAAAAAATTCACCCCCCTCACAGTGTGTGCCGTTAGCGGAATTAGCGATCCAGACGGGAGACAGAGTTTGTACCAGGCTTTAAATACGCTAATTTCAGCTCTGAAAACAGCCTTTTTCCCGTCTGCTTGTACAGTACTTCCGGTGCTTCTGGAGCCAGCCTCAAGCGTTCACTTGAGGAACAGCAGTTTTTTAGCACTTCCGTGTTGTCTCATTTTTCCAGACCGGAGGTTGCCGCTCGGTTCCGACAGGTCTTCTGCAGTATTTGCGGCGGTTTGGATGCAGTTCAATGGATGATTCATCCGAAAAATCAACTTTCTGCCACTTTTCCACTGTCCATCCTTTCTGCAAGCTGTGGGCCTTGGCAAATGCAACACGATTTTTTAGTTTTCTTCTGTTTAATGCTGGTCTGTGAGCACTAATTCGGCCATGGAGACTATTGCGTGAGAGAATTCGACAAACTGTTCTTGTAGATACAGCGGTTTCTGGTGACCAGCTCTGGTGTAGCTCTGCTGCAGTTGAAAAAGGGCTGGCCCTGGACAGTCGAAGAAGCAAACAGTCCTCTCGAACAGTTGTCTCACAGGGTCTGCCTGACCTGGGCCTGTCAAGAACTTCACCAGTCTCTTCAAATCTTTTTCTGATCCTCTCCACTTGACGTTTGGATACCTTGAAGATGTCTGCCACCTCAGCAGCAGACTTGGTCTTCAGGCTCCTGATGATCAGCAATTTGGTCTGTGGTTGAATCTTTGGCGTCTTGTCAGAGGTCAGGTTGCAATTCACATGAAGGTCTGGTGTGCTGGGGGTTTTTTTATGCACACCTAGGAATGTGTTAATTGCAGTATTTGTCACAGGTGAAGCTCTGATCTGTGATAGGTTGAATCATTTAAAGACACGACAAGACTTTTGTCCTTGCAAAAACAGATGTTATGGGCTTTACCAAGCTGTAAACATCACACCACTTTTTGACGGTTTCATTTTGCACCCAGTTATTAATGTGAAGGCCCTTAACATTAAAAATAAGTAGTTATTGTAAAAATTAAATGATTAGAAATAAAGTTAGATGCCATTTTAAGTAACTTTGTCCTTGTGCGACAAGACTTTTGTCAGGGACTGTATGTATGTGGGCACAACTATATGCATGTATGTATGTATGTATGTATGTATGTTTGTATGTATGATACAATAATAAAATGCACCCCATAATAATTTGTGAGCGAAATTAATGAAATTAAATTATTTTTACCCAACACCATAAATGATACACAGTGCTCAGGTATCAAACTGCAGCTCCATTCACTTTTCACCACGTTTATTCGTTCCTGGTATTTGACTGTTGTTGACTGTTTTTGATGATCATGTTATTAGGAAAATCTGCAAACTCTGTGAGCTTTCTCTTACCTTTAACAACACAAAATATGTATCTTAGTTGAAAGCCCACTCACCGTGGCAAGGTGTAGGCCTCGAGTGGGAACACGGGACAAGACAGGACAAACTGTGACAGGACAAACATACAAATAAAACCATAAACAGGACAAACATACGAATAACGTGCATAGGGAAACTGAACTTTTCTAGAAGAATAGAACACTCACAATGAATGATGATGTTAACATTTTGAACAGTTTGAATTTTAACTCAAGTAATGCTAACACTGTAAACATCTTACTGACTGAATTTAGGTTGAACATAAGTGCAAAGTTAAACACCTCAGCATTTTTTGGGGGGTATTTCATTAATTTATTTTTGGTTTGTTTTTTACACCTATAAGGATTATGAACTTGAAAGTGCAAACATGCAAATGGACTTCATTTGTAACAGAACAGTCAAACTACAAAATCCCAAAAGGGAAACCAAACATTTTAAGGTAAGGAAAGCAAGAATATACAAAAGAGTCATGGAATGTACTGAAACTATTTACATTAAACTGCAGCAGAGTTTTCATTTTCCCAGAGATTTTGGTGACCTAAAAGTTTATGAGTGACATGAATCAGTCCTGTTTATGCGGACTTAGGGCTGCGGGGTATACACGGTACGACAGTAGAAACAGTATGAATTTGGCCACGGTAGAGATTTGTGCTCTACCGTCATACTGTGACGTCGCGACCATAGATTGTATAATGAGTGGACGTAATGACGTTCCGCTCAAACTGAAGCCTCCAGCAGATGCCCCGCCCCCTGGTGTCTGGCTGCAGTATAGGTCATAAGCCCCGCCCCCCCATGTATTCCAGATATGAGCCGGGAAAACTTAAAAAAATTACGATACCTTGTAGAAATGGTTCTCTCATCCTTACGCTAAGGTAGTATGACGATGTCATTTGGCTGCATGGTATTCAGGTGTTTTTTTCCGGAGAAGTTGGTTTCTCATTAGTTATTGGACGTTAAAAACCGTGTTATAAGTTTCGTTTTACGATAGTTGACAGCTGCCGTTCGTGAGTAGTTTTTATCGGGGATAAGAGAAACTTTGGGAAAGAGCCAAAAGGAGACTAAACCTTCTGAAGAAGAAGAAATAAATATTTTTATTTCTCTTTTTACTTGGCTCCGCGTTAACAGAGTCACGGAATTGGCCAATAAGAACGGAATCTACTGCTGAACGCGGAATTTTGCGGAAATTGACATATTGTGACCATGTAGAAATAAATCTCTACCTGAAGGCTGTAAAGGGGAAACACTGAAACGTCTGCATGTTCTTACATTTAACGAACTAAAATGCTCTGTGATATATTTTTTACTTCACTTTACGCGCTCGTTTCTGCCTTAATGCGCATTCAAAATCTCTCCTCAGTGTCCACTTCGAAGCACTCGTGCCCGCGCACACACACAGACACGCACACAGACAGGCCAGCTGACAGTCTTGGGTGGGTCCTGGACAAGATAAGCTGAGGTGGGCCCCCCTGCACCCGAATCTCTCCTTTTCCCTCCTCTCCTCACATCTCTTCCTCTCCTGTACCTCTGCTCTTTTTCTCTCCTGCTCTCCTCTCCTAACATCGCTCTCTGCAAACGACAAGTGACAGGCATTGAAACTAATGGTTAACATTAACAAACTACACTTGAGCTGTTAGTTCAAAACACACTCTTGATAGGCACTGAAATTCTGGCACTTGTAGGAAATAAGTGAATATTTACCACTGTATTTTAGGCCACTGCTGGTGTGACATTTTTAGATTTAAACTCCAAATGCCATGCGCCGAACTTTCCTTGTGGCAAAATCATCTATGATGTCATTAAAGTCCAGTTTCTTGGCAAGTTGAAGCTCTATGGAGAGCATTGCAAAAACATTATATTATTTTATATTAGAAATTTTCATCCCCTCTGTGGAATTTAGTGCAATTGTTGACCCTTCTCCACTTCAAAGGAGAAAAGCGAGCAAGGTTAGCAAAAATAGAGCCTGTTTTGAGCTGCTATATATTATCCAGTCCCTATCATTTTTTTCCTGTCCATTGTGAGATGTGGAATATGTCAAATAGTATGGGAATGACCTTCCCTCTGCATCTACTGGCAATTCACTTGCTCTCTCTGAGAATGGGGTTCGTTTTGCCATCACGCGTACCACACTCACTCCGTCAGAGTCAGTCATTTTTGTTGGCCATAATGCAGGGTCGCTGAAATTAGGGTCCCCTCCCGCTCCGCTGTGACCCTGACTCTCTCCCCCTCCCACCTCTCTCTCGCAGGCAGCCTGGCCCTGTCCCTCCGCTCCGGGCTGCGAGCCCCTCCCTCATCACTCTCTCTTTCACCTGCCTTCAGCAAAATCTCTCTCCTCGCTGTCTCATCCTCTCTACCAAACTCAACTGTTTCTGTCAAAGATAATGTGCTGTGTCATGCTTTGACACTGAATGGATGTCGATAGAGCTGACCAGTTAGCTTACATTACAAGGCTGGTAAACTGTTCTGCGTTGTTTCTTACCTTGCTGTTCGTTTACTTCACTTGTCCCAGTTTCACTGTCATCACCTTTTTCAAAATATTTAATCAGTAATCCCTAAAGGGCTTTGTTTTCATCCTCTCTTTTCCTCTTTTCTTTTCTTTTCTGGGCACCGGATTTGTGCTGACCTGACATTTTGACATACTAAACACTAATTCACATCAACATAAGAGTTTGATCACGGGCCAAACCATTTTTGTGTTGAAGGGGGTGGGGGTGGGGGTGGGGGGATTCTTGACCACTATTTCAAGGGCATTTAGAAAGAACCTCAATACAAATATTTATGTAGCTCAATTTTATTAAATATTTCCCTAAAAATATGCCTATTTTGAAAAATTCTGATAGTAACTCCATAATTTAATGAGGGCCCAGTTCTGGGCCCCCTGCCATCCTGGGCCCGGGACAATAGACCCGTTTGTCCCCCCCCTGTCGGCGGGCGTGCACACAGACACACACACTGACAAGCTCACTCCGCGGACAGTGAACCACCAAAAGAAACAAAATAAATCTCTGCTTTTTAAAGCATTTTCAGCGCTATAAGTTACCAACATTCTTTTCAGTTTAACTTTCGCCTCCGCTGTTGACAGCGCACCAAAAGGGACATACTGACGTTTTACTCACTATGATTGTTTTTAAACTCTGTATTTCTTTTAAACTTTTAAATTTATGAATTTTGAAGTGTGTTTTTAAATCTGTTCTCTGCGGTGTCCTTGGGTGACCTGAAAGGTGCCTTTAAATAAAATGAATTATTGTGATTATTATTATTACTACGATGACGCAATGACGTGACTCCAACTCTGCACTCGCCGGTGGAAAACCAAACAGGTTTTAAGGAAGAACGGGATTAGAACCATCTAAGCACTAGCACATAAACCAGCATGCACAGCATACATTAAATGCTTCTATGCTTTTTGTTGTATTTTTAAATCAACTTAGCTTCGATAAGAGACGACAAAACCCATTCAGAAACACTGCTATTATAAATTTTGCACCACAACATTTATACAGTGATATATATACCGTTTCCGTGAAAGGATTCAATTTATACTGTGATATGAATTTTGGGGGGCTGCATGGTGGCGCAGCGGGTAGTGCTCCAGCCTACCCGCCTACAGCAAGAAGGTCGCCGGTTCGATTCCCCATCGGGCATGGTTGGCCTTTCTGTGTGGAGATAGTATGTTCTCCCCGTGCATGCATGGGTTCTCTCCAGGTACTCCAGCTTCCTCCCACAGACCAAAAACATGCCCACGTTAGGTTAATTGGTTATTCTAAATTGCCCGTAGGTGTGAGTGTGTGTGTGAATGGTTGTTTGTCTCTATGTCAGCCCTGTGATTGACTGGTGACCAATACAGGGTGTACCCCACCTCTCGCCAAATGACAGCTGGGATAGGCTCCAGCCACCCGCGACCCTGATTAGCAGGATAAACGGTTAAGAAAACGGATGGATGGATAAATTTTGGGTCATACCGCCCAGCCCTATGCAGACTGTAAATCATACCAGCAGCAACAGTTTTGCAGAGGATCATCAGAGACACAGGCATCTTCAGTGTACATATGAATCCTGAATATATGGACTCTGATTTTACAGTGGTGGCCAAAATCATACTCTAGAAGGCTTTTCAGTTGTTGTTTTTATTTTAATTTGCTATAAAAAAAGAAAAAACAAACAACCTATCAAACAAATTGAATATCTCAAAAATCTGTCTCAAAGTAGTCCATACAAAATTTCTCTTCAAACGAAGGCTTTGTGCTGCCATGAGGCAACCAGTTTATAACACAATTAAAACGGGATAGGTTCAAAATGTATTTTCAGATAGAGGAGTGAAGTATAAAACACTGCATTATATGGACCAAAGAAAGACCTCATGAAAAACAAATTATGCTGTGGAGGCAAAAAAAAAAAAGAAAAAGGGTAAGTATTTTCTGCTGGGTTGTAGCGCCGCGTCATGTAATAGTGCAATGAATTTATACTTCATTATGTAATAACCCACTTTTTGTTATGAAATTCTTGAGCACAATATGTAATAAATCTGGCCACAAATGTTGTAAAATATTACATGTAAAATGTTCTTACATATGGCATCAGTTATGGTTCGTTAACCAGAAGCTGAATTGAACCCAAAAGCAGAACCAGAGGCGTAGGATCAGTTAAAGGGGATTTTATTGAGATAGGTGGTTCAGTGAGTGATCAGAGCTGATGAGAGGCAGGTGTGCACCAGTGCAGGAGAGGGAGTGCAGGTGAGCCAGAGTGCAGGACCATAGACTGTATAAAACATGGACGTAGTCTCCATGACATCACCCATCTGTTACTGCAGCTCTGTTTTGAGGCTAAACGGCGGGCGCGGCCATATTGGAAATGGGACGAGTGACATGTGCCCAAACTCACAGCTATTGGGCGCCCGTCAGTCACGTGATCTGAGCTGTGGCTCTGATTGGGTAAGCTCTTGATCCTAATATCTTCCAAACGGCCGAGTTAGAAAAAAATCACCCCCCTCACAGTGTGAGCTGTTAGCGAAATTAGCGATCCAGACGGGAGACAGAGTTTGTACCAGGCTTTAAATACGCTGATTTCAGCTCTGAAAACGGCCTTTTCCCTGTCCGCTTGTACAGGACTTCCGGTGCTTCTGGAGCCAGCCTCAAGCGGTCACTAGAGGAACAGCAGCTTTTTAGCACTTCCGTGTTGTCTCATTTTTTCACACCGGAGGTTGCCGCTTGTGCAGGACCCGCCCAGATCTCTGTGGGGAGAGAGACAGACTCCAAAGGGAGCCACAGTAAAAAACCAGAACACTACAGGCATCAGTTATTACAAAAGGTGGGTGTTGCACTTTTTTGTAAGAAAATGTGCAAATTTGTGCATTGTAGGGGTGTAACGGTTTACATAAATCACGGTCCAGTACGTACCTCGGTTTTGGGGTCACAGTTTGGTACGAGTTCTGTACAACAGATAAAACAACAAAAAGTCTTGAATGCATGATTCTAGGTTTCTTTTTTTCCTTTTTTTTTTTTAATTAACAAAAGATAGTGCAAGTTAAAGTTTGTACAATATAGTGTGGTGTAGAACTACATTAGATAACTTAAAATAAACCGTAGTCTTTATACACCACTCAAGGGTTCTCAGGCTTTATTCTATTATTTCATTTTTTAAATGAGGCTGGTGGGTCCTCTTACTTCTGTCTGTCATCTAATGGCCCTTACACTACACCGTTCCAGCTCTACTCGACTCTGCTCGGTTTGGTTACCTTTTCCACGAGCGCAAGTACAAACCATAGACTGTGTACGGACTCACGGTGGGTGTGGATCAAGCGGCAACCTCGGGTCTGAAAAAATGAGACAACGCGGAAGTGCTAAAAAGCTGCTGTTCCTCCATAGAAAATATGATTCCCCTGTACATTAAAGAAGTTAGGGGTGCAATGATGAAACTCATGTATGAGATCTGAAGTTTATAAGCAGGTTGTGTAATTGGGGGAGAGAGGTGAGCCCAGGAAGAAAAGTGTGTTCACATGGCACAAAAGCAGCAGGCTACCTCAGTGTTGTAAAAGTGTTAAAAAGTAATAATAGACCCTGTTAAATGAAGGAGATACGCTGGGGTTTTTACACTGAACGGCCGCGCTCCTCCAGCTGTTAACCGGTCACCACACGCGGAGAAAAACGAGGGAGCTACTTCTATGAAGTCTTCCCCGGATCCAGTGAGATCGCTTCAGTTTTTTTAATTTTGGGCCTGGTATACCAGAGATTTTTTGTTGATCAATCATTCTGTTTTGAATGGGTTTTCCTCTTCGGTTCTCTGTGGATTGATGGACTGATTGGTGTGTAAAGACTCGTCGCTGGCAGATCGCTCCTGCGCCAAGCCAACTTTTCTTCTACCTGTGTTTTGTTGTTTAAAAGCAGTCAACAAACAATTTTGGGCGCACTACCGCCACCTGGTTTGGAGTGCGTCTTCTGCACGAATGACTGACTCGCCCCACACTCAGGTTTTTCGTCGTACGACTGCATGCACCGGACCGTGACATCCAGACTGTGACATCCATACCGTGACAGTTCGGGACGAATACATACCCCTCCAAAAAAAAAATAAATCACCACCTGGATCTAACTAAGCAAATAAGTACGAGCCTCCTATTGGATAATTACTGCATGGGCGATTATCTTTCAGCTGGCTACAACTTATTTAACCCCACCTGTTGCAATGAGTTGCTTCTCATTTCCTAAACAACCATGTGGAAAGACAGATCCCGTGGGCGTGGAAAAGATGTTAGTCTGTTTGAGAAAGTCAAATCATTGGCATCAAGCAGAGAAAACATCTAAAGAGATTGATGCAGAAACTACTAAAATTGGGTTAAGAACTGTCCAACGCATTATTAAAAACTGGAAGGATGGTGGGGACCCATCGTCTTCCAGGAAGAAATGTGGCCGAAAAAAATCCTGAATGATGGTGATCGGCGATCACTTAAACGTGTGGTGAGATCAAATCGAAGAAAAACAACAGTAGAACTCAGGGCTATGTTTAATAGTGAAAGTAAGAGCATTTCCACACGCACAATGCAAAGGGAACTCAAGGGATTGGGACTGAACAGCTGTGTAGCTTAAAGAAAACCACTACTCAGTGAGGCTAACTGGAAAAAAAGGCTTCAGTTTGTTAGGGAGCATAAAGATTGGACTCTGGAGCAATGGAAGAAGGTCATGTGATCTGATGAGTCCAGATTTACCCTGTTCCAGAGTGATGGCTTCATCAGGGTAAGAAGAGAGGCAGGTGAAGTGATGCACCCATCATGCCTAGTGCCTACTGTACAAGCCTGTGGGGGCAGTGTTATGATCTGGGGTTGCTGCAGTTGCTCAAGTTCAGCAACAGTATGTGCTCAAAGAATGAGGTCAGCTGACTACCTGAATATACTGAATGACCAGGTTATTCCATCAATGGATTTTTTCTTCCCTGATGGCACGGGCATATTCCAAGATGACAATGTCAGGATTCATGGGGCTTAAATAGTGAAAGAGTGGTTCAGGGAGCATGAGACATCATTTTCACACATGGATCAGCCCCCACAGAGTCCAGACCTTAACCCCATTGAGAATCTTTGGGATGTTCTGGAGAAGACTTTGTGCAGCGGTCAGACTCTACCATCATCAATGCAAGATCTTAGTGAAAAATTAATGCAACACTGGAGATCGCCAGGTGTGCCGCAGGAAATTATCTAATATCACCTAATTTACCAATTTTTAGTGTCTGTGCTGAAATCAAGTGTGGCAGATAATGTAATACTCTTCTATTTCAGTAGGTAGCAGCAGACAGCTTGTTGCCTGTAAAGCAGGGGTTACCAATGCGGTGCCCGCGGGCTCTCAGTCTCTCGCCAGGCCGCCCGTCAGGACCATCTTCAGCGCCAGCAAGGCATGTTCTAAAATAAGCACTGGTCAAATTGGGCTCCTTCTAGAAATATTTGCTTTTCAAAGAGCCCCTGTGTGTCTGTGCAGCGTGATTATGACAGTAACAGTAAAGTAACAAAACAACAACAACAACTGGAATATCATAAAGATATTCTTGTTTCTTTCTGACACAAAGCCTCCTGACGGGCGTGCACTCTTTTTTTTTCGTATCAACTGTGCAAAAAGTTTATCAACTGACAAATATTCTGTCCTTTTTTCCATTGGGCACATTTAAGGTGCTAAGGAGTTTGTTTGAGATGTTTTAGTGAAACTTTTACGGAGCTGGGACCCTTCTTGTGTCACCCGCAGATTAACAGTGCGACAGACGTGCGTAAAACCTGCTGCTCTTCAAAATAATACTCTGATTATTTTTTGCTTCAGAAAGTGAAGAAATATACATCAGTTTTAATCAGAATGCTCCTGCTCTCCACAAGAAAATCCCCTCTTTTTGGTGATATGAATGGAGAAAGATTTATGAATAATGACTGCAGGGAGGGGGATGTTGGCTGTTGGGCGATCAACATCAACTTTACACTGGAGAGAGAGCAGCGCACTACAGAGATAAATGCTTGAGGAGTTTTTTTTTTAACTTTACCTGGGAGAAGATGAGTCCAGTCTTCTACAGTATCTGTGTTTATTCCACTGACTGAGCCCTCTGTTCAGCATAAATCCATCCGTTAATGAGCAAAGCAACATAGCGCAACGGTGTGCGTACTGAAAGGCAGGGGCGTGTCCTGACTTTTTAGACCGGGGTGCCCCGACCAGGGCACTGAATTATACAGCAGGGGGGCATGAATTATGTGAGTCCACACTTCAATATATTTTATTATAACTGCATATTAAAAATACAAGATTACAGGCTACAGCTTTCACAAATAATAACATTAATGTTGATGTTTTGTTTGGCCAGTTTTGCCCAATCATGCAGCAGTAGATGGAAAAGACAAATATATGTTGCACATTCAAATACATATATTCTGATTATGATTTTTTGTTTCCTATCATTATTGCTGTGTAAATCATTGCTTATAGTTGTGGATAATGATCAACATTGACATGTGAGCAGTCTCTTCACATATTATTATTACAAAGTCATTCGGAACTTTGTATCAAGCAAGTAGCCCTTCCCACTACTGCGTTCCCTTGAAGTAGCCCTCGGTCCGAAAAAGGTTGGTGACCCCTGCTGTAGTGTCATTTTATGTCATTTGGTTGGTGGTGTGCCCCAGAATTTTGTAAATGTAAAAAGTGTGCCGCGGCTCAAAAAAGGTTGAAAATCACTGTATTAGAGTGTATGACCTTTTTTTGAGGGGTGACTTTCTTTTGGCCAGGCAGTGTATACGGTTACACCCCTCGTGCATTGTATAATAAACCACAAAAACAGTTGTCTTTATTTGAAAAAAAAGTTAGACCCTCAGCATAACATTGACTCCAAGCCTGCTAGCATGAATAGTAAAGATAAATTAATTTTTAAAACTAGCAGGATGTTCAATTGGTCAAATATAAATCAAGTTTAACTGAATCCTTAGAGAATGTTTGAAAACTCATTGAGAAAAACTTTGCACTAAATGAGATTTAGTGGCACAAACATTATCAGTACACTGAAATGTTGGAAAACACACAGATACAATCTGGATTATGTAATGCAAATGTTGTATCATAATGAAACCAGACAAAACATGAAAATTAATATAAAACAATTTATATGCTTAAAAAGACAGTCATTGATTGACTTCAGTATTGACAAAAAGACAATAAGATATTTTCATAACATATTCCAGATTTCATGGGTGTATGTCTTCAACATTTCAGTGCACTGATAATGTTCGTGCCAGTAAGGCCCATTTAGTGCAAGTTTTTTTCTCTATTAGCTGTCAAACTTATTCTCTAATTTGCCAATTTTGGCCACCAATGGAGGTCTAAGCAACACTTTTTACTCACCATAAAAGTGAATTGATTTGGTCAGTCTTTTACGTACACTCTTACCGTCTTTTGCCATTTCAGTTTCTCTCTTTGCAAAGTGATTGAACCTGATTTTGCAATACCAGGAGTAGGTCACTTTCACCAATACATGAATGTGGTTCACTTCAACGCATGTGTCAAACATATGGCTGTGCAGTTGTAGGAAAAGGTCTTTCTCACCACAGTCTGCAAGAACCTGGATGACAACGGCTGATGTGATTTCACACGGAAGTTGACCTTCATTCATTCTGATCCTCTTCTGAATACATTTTTCGGTGGTCGCACACACAGACACCATGCCAGGTGATTGTTTCTGGAGTCCACCTCTGTCTTTCAGATGAGCAAAACTGTGTGCAGCGCCATCAGCTGTTAGAGCCTGTGAGCAAGGCAAGCAGGTGATTTTTTCTTTCATCGTCTTCACAACAAATCCTATGATGTAGTTGATCACTGCCTCTTTGTATTCAGAGAGGCAGTGTACGTCCGGGAGGTCAGGGATGGTGTCATCTTCTGGCACATCCACTTCTACCAACTGCACTTCCATTCTCCGTGTAACGTTTCCAGCTGCAGGTGTTGAGCTGAGAATGTGGGTGTTATCTCGAAGTAAACAGTTGCCTGTGCCCGTTTTCACTTGGTGCCTCACAAGTAGGCGTTTGTAGGCTCCCCTGAACTGCCTGGCATTGGGGTTGTTGTTGTGCCCACCACTAGCCTTTATGGCAGCAAAGAAGAGCTCCAAGTGGTCCTGACTGAGTTTGTAGGTGAGAAGATACCGGCATGGAGCATCAGCCCTGACAACAAGGTCATGATAGATGTTGAGTGCACTTCTGCCGTTTGCAATGAAGCCATATATGGCAGTCTTCTTTTTTGTTGTGTGAAGTCGCACCATCTTGTTGGACTGCTGGACCTTGAATGACATATATGGCAGTCTTCTTTTTTGTTGTGTGAAGTCGCACCATCTTGTTGGACTGCTGGACCTTGAATGAATGAATGAAAATTTTTATTTTGAAAAATGCAAAATATTTAAAGCAAACAGAGAGTTAAAACAGAGAAACTTTGCAATTTTGTGTTGAATCAGAAGAAGATAAAGAAGCAACAAAAAAATAAAGAAAAAGAAATCTATGCAATTTAACCCAAAACAAAACTTTAAATCATTTAATTACCTTCTTTTACATTTTCAAAAAGGAGTGGAAGGAAGAAAAATGAATTAATTTCCACCCCTTCTCCAGTTTTAATTAATAACGGTCTAGTTGGCCAACCTTTTATCTATATCTCTCTATATATATAAATAACCATATACACCTTCATATACATACATGCATATACACATACATAAATATTCACATATATACATACATACATACATACATACATATATACATACACACACATATATACATACATACATACATACATACACATACAGATACATACTCCTTCAACCCAAGGAGGAAATTGTCTGCCCTCTTCAAGATGGTCTCAGCACAATCTTTAGTTATTGGTTTGATCTTTGAAACCTTTTCTGTAGGGATTGCGGCTGTTGAGAACATCAAAGGCTACATCTACAATACGCACAAACTGAACAGTTGCAGCGCAACCTTTGAACTCCTCCAACAACAAGCCTCGCTCACAGAACTCCATGGTGTCTGCTACACTGCTGCCGAAGAGCTGTGCTGCCAAATGGACTTTGATTTTCTGATTCCTCCATTGTATGTGAGCCATCTTCAACTTGTTACCAAGTCGCAGTCCTTCTTTTTCTTGGAGTTTATTGAGAGCTTCAAAGTACTTCCATTTTATCTTTGCCCCGTCTTCTGTCTCAAACTCCAGAGAAGATGCAAAAGCATTGCGAAGAAGCTTCAGCATGTGGCATGCATCCAGGATGACGTACCGTAAGTTCTGGGCTAGAAGGCGCACCTGGATATAAGCTGCACCAGCTAAATTTGGGGGAAACTGCAGTTTGTTCCATATATTAGCCGCACCTGACCAAAAGCTGCAGGTGTTTTCATGTGTAATTCCTGTATATAAGAAGGGGCTTGCCGGGACAGAGATGACTGTTTGGGAGTGCAAAGCATCTCATTTATTACATATGAGAAAAAAATTAATTTTTCAATCAATCAATCAAACTTTCGCATATGTGACATGATGAACAGCATTCGTGTAGTGCACAAATAATACAACGGTGCCCACCCAGCACACGTCCTGCAGTCATAGTAGTAGTGCAGTAAAGGCTTGCCTGTAACACAGCAGTAATAGGCGGTGGGCCAAGGCGTCGTGTCTGCTTTAGATTTTGAAAATAAAGATCTGCAGAGAGGGAGGACCTCAATTTCTGACATATAAAAGTTTGTTTTCTTTTAAATCAGATTCCCTTTGTTGATACCTGAGATTTTTGCACATTTTTTCACAATAAACGTTTAAAGATCGTTAAAATTACAGGCAAACAGCGCAGCCTGCTAAGTCAGATGAAACTATCATGCGCAAAGCCTAAGATCACGTGATCTTATTCAGCCAATCAAGACGTGGTTGTGTGAAGACCCTCTATTGTTTTCAACCATTAGCTGGATCGCGACGAGTACTATCAGTAAGAATTTACTCTGCAAGAGATGTTTCCCCTGCAAAAGAAGAAGCCGTCACACATGTAGGTAAGTAGCTGATAAGTGTTTATAGAGTTAGTTATTATGCCTGACGCATGACAAAGTTGTATATCGTCGACAGGTAGCGCAGACCATGAGCCGAAAGTAAGCTATCTAACAGGAGCGTGTTAGCCGAAGGCTAGATCTGAAAACACAAGTCTGTTAGCCGAATGTTTAACCCTCATACACAATGTTTTTACTGCACGCTAGCTCTCGAAAACACGAGGCTTTTACCGAAAGCTAACACTCAAAAACACTAGTCCGTTAGCCGATGTAAGCGTGCAGAACATGACATCGCTAGTTGAATGTTGGCTCTTGAAAAAGAAGGGTTTCGCTGTCGTTTTGTAAACGTAAGCAACCATTGAGAGAAGACCTGAATCAAAGTTAATTTTGTTTTGACAACTTACTTACAACTATTAGTCTATCAAGAATTATTTGCTTAAGAAAAAAAATCGACATGCACAAGAAGAAAAATATTTACATAACCATTGTGTGGACCATTTTATGGTGTAACGTGAACTCATGTACAGTTATTTGTTCACTGCATTAAATTCAGTCTTCAAATGACGTATTGCCACAGTTTGTGCATTGGCAGAGGTTGGTACATGGCAGGTCATGCAGCTTGCAGGAGCATCTACCCTGGACACAGCTGGTTTTTTTGCATGAACAGTGCACCAATTCCAGTATTGCCTCTGGAGCTGGGGGAAGTGTCATCCAGTCCACCTCTAGGGAACCTCCTGACAGCCTCCATCCATGTTTTTCGGGGGCTGGAATGTCAGGCTGACACTCAAGACTCCTTCTGTGGACTGCAGCTTGGTAGTTNGCACGCAGGATGTGCTTGTGCAGGGAGTCTTTGTTTGGAGGTAGGTCTCTGTCAGAACACTTTCCTGACTTGAAAAGCTTGACTCTCACCTCATTAACATTCTGACAATCCTGGTCATATAGGTCACAGGTGAAAGTTTCCAGTCCCTGGAAGAGCTCTGGTGATGCAGAGAAACTATTCCCTAGTTCTCTGAACAGGGTTATATATTTTTTCTGGGAAATGAGCTTTTTGAATGCTTTGTTTTTCCCAACCCCATGCATAGCACTCACAGTGTCGCATCCAGAGAACACATGAAGACCAACAAGAGCATCGCATTTTTCCTCTCCAAGGTGAGCGTGTAGCCAATTAATGTCAATTATGTGGTTATCTCTCCCCTTGACTGTATGAAAGTAGAGGTGACCATCAATTTTTTGGCAGAATCCAAGAGCCAACACGAAGACATCAGTGTCTGGGCTCTTAATAACCAGGTCACTGCTGTATTTTGAGGCATAAGCTGCATGCAGTAGAAGTCTGGTGTCTGCCTCCTCCTGTGTTGTCTCCAGGTCCTGAACCTGCAGTATTTCAAGGTCAGTGTTGCTCCTGTTCATCTTTATAGCATGACATTTGTCCCCATGGCCTATAATGATGGTTGTGTTTCCAATAATGAATTTGGCAGATGTGCTCCAATGTTGGAAGAAGTATTCCAGCAAGTTTTGTTTGTTTTCCCCACATGCCAGGAATTTTCGCCACTGTTTTGGTGTTTTCTGGTCATTGCCATATATTTTGATGTTTTGAGAACCTTGTTCTGCCCGCTTGTTTCTTTCAGAATTTTTAATGCTGTGGTGTTTGTATGTGTCACATACAAAATGGATCTCCGTTGACTGTGTTTCATTGGCTGACCTGACCAGTGTGCTCAGTACATGGTCAGCGTAAAGTCCAAATGTTGGCTGTGGCTTTAGCTGCTGCACTAAAGCCATAGCATCCCATATCCAAACTGAGCCTTGCGGAATGTCCCTCACTGTTGGTGGTTGGCAGGTGTCCTCTAGCATGTGCATCAGCTTTGCTTTGTTGGTCTTTACCAGAGAGCCGTCAAAATTGGCAAGAGATTGTGGCAAAGGACCCAAACTGTAGGTGAGCATTTCATCAATGTTAATTTGTCTGACAGTTCCCACAACAATTAATCTGGCAAACAAGTTTCTGTGAGACTTGAGCATGATTTCTTTTCCTTTAACTTTGGTGTTTGTAGTGTGGCCACTGTCTTTGAATGTTTTCATTTTCATTTTTGTTAAAGGGTCATGGAATGATTTTTCTGCAGTGACAATCCTTGTCTCACAGAACTCTGTGAGAGCTTTTAAACCTTTGTCTTTTGCACCCAGTAAATCTCTTGCAATGCTGTCTGGTGCCTGTTGGCCAGAGGAGATGTGATGTAAGGCTTCTCCATCCAGCAATGGGTCAAAAAGATTGACCATAGTTTGAACAGCACTGATTATTTTGGTCACATCAGCCTGATCCCTCTGCATTCTGGCACTGTCAAGCTCAGAATGAAGGTATGAAACTGAGCATTGTCCAGCCATTGTTTTACATTCGAGTGTGATGGCCGCCCTCTCATGTTGTGTTAGGGTCCATCTGTGAACTGCACCTTTGTTTAAGGAGAATTCACTGATTCCTCCTTTTGTCTTTGAATCACGGTTGGCTGTCTGTTCGATCACCTGGTCACATGCAGTGCCAGCAAAACCATGCCGTTGATGTCTTTGTGCCACAAAGTCCCCTGAAAGAAGCTGTTGATGTGCCATGGGGTGTGTGTCTTCGAGATTGGTCATCTCAACCCAGTATGCTGTTAGATACCTGGCATAATTGATCCTGTCACATGCAAACAACCAGGGGAGCATACATTGCACTGCTGACAGAGGAAGTGCCCAATTCCCCTCTCTGGTTGCCCTGATGAATTGAAGCAGATTCTCCATCATCTCTATGTAAGTACTCCAAAATGTGAATGTCTGATTGGTGAAGTTTTTGTTGACAAATATGTCATATCCTTCCAGCAACTGTCGAAATGCATCAGATGAAAGCATGGCATTGAAATCCTCACTGGGAAACTTGTGTTGCAAGTCTTTTGCAATTTGTAGAGCTGCAGCATGGTCTTCTTGTGTGAGAGTGTCCAGGTATGCCCACCAGCGCAGTCTCTGTGATGCTTCCATCATGAGTTTGTGTGCTCTTAAGCTCCTGTTGTAATGATGTCCTGTGATGACTCCATCAATTGACCCTGTAGCTACAACATCAGACTCTAACAGGATATCATGGAGGCCAGCATCAGCAAAAATCTTTCCAATGCAGGACAGATATGCCATGGCTGTGTGAAACTCTCCCAACCTGAGGACAAGTCTCTCCATGTATTTACTGGTCTGCCAGCGGATCTCTTGCTTGACATCGCTGTGTCTGGTTCAGTGTCTTCGGCTTCACTTTCTTCAGATGAGGAGGATTCATTGATGCCAAGGGCTCGTGCAGCAGCTCTATTTCCGTCTTTGTCGGCCAGATGGATTACCTTTAACTCAAAAGCAGCATCACACGTTCCAAAATAAGGGGATGTGCATGAACACTTCCTTGGCACAAACTGTCTCGCTCCCCTACTGTCAGTCTTGTGTTCATTACCAAGCGCAAACTGTCTGCCTCGCGCTTGCGCATAGTGCGCCCCCTCAGGGCCGTTAGCTGTAAAAATCCATAGGACTGAGCCGCGCTGTTGTAGAAGCCGCAGGGTTCACAGCAAGTCAAAAAAGTAGCGGCTTATTGTCTGGAAATTACGGTACTTTTTGCTCAGGTTTTTCAGGATGCAAAAAGCTATGGCTTCATGTTGTTGATATCAAGGTCGGCCCCAAGTTCTTTTATCATGGCCAAATTGCATGACGGGGCATCACAGGTAAGAGAAACAACTTGAACACCAACCTCATGAAGCCTGCTCAGACTCTCCCTCACAAGGTTTGCCTTCTTAGATCCATCCATACCTGTGATGAAAAAGTATGCGATGGGAATCTTCCAGGACTCATTGACAGCCACAACCATGAGGACCAAGGCCTGGGTGGTGAGGGTGTTGTCTGCGTATGTCTACATAACCATGGAACTGATCCCCTGAAAATTCTGTCATCTTATTGATGTATCTATCATGAGGGCACAAACAGTTGCTCTCCCCTTTTCTCTGTTTGCCTGCACATAACTTTTTAGCGCTGTAAAAGATGCTACAGTAAATCCAGGATCAGCTGAAACACTGCTGTACCAAGAGCGGATGCTGTGACTGTGTGGAAGGGCTTTACCAAAGTTGTCACGTACATAGTCATAAGCCTTTGGGGAGTAAAGTGCAGTGTGGTGCCAAACTGCTTCAGCTCCTCTGGGTATTTGGCTGACTTACTCAAATTGTGTACCCTCAACAAGATGTGTTTTGGTACTTCATCGATTGACTCAAGCAGCTGATGGCCCCTTTCAAGGAACAGATCTTTTTCTTAAATCGCCCGGACTTTTGGAACTGCCTTTTAAGCCTCCTCCTGTATTTCTTGAGAGTGTCTTCTATGGCCTGATTTGTCTGTTTCAAAGATTGATATCTCAGATTGTAGCTGTGATCCTCTTCAATCCAGCCAAGTAATGGACGTTTTGATGCTGGTGCTGAACAACAATGATCTGGCCTGCATGTGTCCACTGTTCCAGCAGTGTCAGCTTGACAGATGTCAATGCTTAGAGGAATATTCCCATTTGCATTTTCAGTCACGGCGGCATTGCTGTAATCGGCACCAGATGTGTAGCTGAATGATGGCTGCCTTACCTCTGTGTCACTACTCACCAAAATCCTGCGTCTCACAACTCGCAGAGAGGAGCTTACCTGATGATCTTGAAAAAGAGTTGGTGTAGAATCTAATTTTCGGGCTCGCTTGTTACTTGTTGAATCTGTTACTTTAATATAAGGTGGGGGCGGACCCCCATTTCTACTGCATAATTGCTCATCTTAGGTCTCCTAATTCTAAGACATTTACCCATGAAACAATGATGAAAAGAGGAGTCCAAATCAGCAGGAGAGTCCAGTCAGCTTGAATCCAGGAAAAAGTTTATTCAACTCTTGCCATCTTTAACAAAGCTTATGAGTTGAAAGATTTGCACCACGATAAATATTCTGTACCAACTGATAACACTAAACAACATGAACAACGACTGAAAAGAAACCTCTTGCATTTCCTAAAACCTTTCCTAACAAAACTCTTAGCCTAAAAACCTCCATCCCAAAAACCTGTGGAGAAAAAAGCCCCCCCAGAGTAGAAGCCTGCCTTCCTTAAAAACCCAGTGTACATCCCTTCTCCAGTGGTGTTTATTTAGAGCAGCAGGGCCTTGTAGGGGGGACAGGATACCACCTGATCAATGAGGAGGGGTGCAGATAATATCTGGTATTACATCTTACAAGTTTGTGTCCATGAAGTCAAATGAACATCAGCAAATTGACAGTGTGAACCTGGAATTGAGGGAATTACTCAGGACCTGTTAGGATCTTCAGAATGTGTTCAAGTTTAACTATTACAGAGAAGATTGAAATCGTCAGAGTCCAGAAATCTGTTGGTCAGCTCAGCTGTTGTGTGCTTTGAATAGCCTGGACACAGGGAGCTTGTCTCCAGTTACCAGAGATCAACATTTTTGTTTATGGCCTTGTCTTCTCCTGGAGACAGCCGTCTGACGAACGTGACAGCTGGCATCTATATGTACACTGTAAAACCTAACAGTACAAATTAATAAACAAAGTAAGTTAAAATAACTTAGTTCTCTGAAAAAGTGGCAGGCACTCATTTTGAAAAAGTGTGTCTAACTCAAAAATGAAAAACTGATGAAGTAACTCATCTGATTTAAGTACATGTTTTTTTCTTTCATAGTTTAAGTATTTTTCAAACTTCTTAAATTTGTTCAAATAACTTGTTTAGTTTCAGTAGATTTCACGAACTTATTTCATCTAAGTTAAAAGAGCAGCCCCTGGTGATCTGGGTTAGAGACCCCTCTACATCTTAGACAGACATGAGGCCAGCAGGAGAAGCCATTTTTACTGTGAACCTGGACCAGAGGAGTAAGATAACGTTTTCACTTTTACCAACGGCTTGATTCAAAATTTAAGGTAAGAATGATTTTTTGTTAACTTCATTACATGCTGTGTTTCACTGTTTTTTGTAATTACTGTGACTTACAGTACCTTCTCAAGTGTAAACCAACTAGCCGTTTACGCCACACTAGCATTAGCCGCAAGTTCTCCTCCAACGCATGAGCTCATACACACAAGCGTATTTTTAAGCTGTGCACACTTTAATCCGCTGGGTTGGCTGATTTTATGAAAAAAAAAAAAAAAGCCAATGCTGGCTGGACAGTCGAAAATATTGTTGAAAAGACTATTTGAAAAGCTACTGTTTTAACAGCGATGGTGCTCTATCTGCTCAAGGCTTCGGAGTAAATAAGTACTCGCTTATACAACTTAAAGTTGTTGTTATTATGTGAACGCTTAACCGCACTGCCGGGTCTTTCAGAACGATCAAAATCAAAGACGATTTTAATATTTACGTGTCGCGAAAATATATGCTGCTGTCGGTTTGCAAACGGTTTTTTATCAAACTTAACTTAGCTGACTGTTTTAAAATCATTTATGATGGTTTCAATGCACTTTTAGTTTATGAATGAATCAGTGACTGACTGAGGGAGAAGCACAGCTCAGTGACTGCGTTATTCTTACGGTGTGTACCCACCAAAAGCGTCTAAAGCGAGTTTAGTCGCGCGACAAGTGAAATCGCGTCGCTCTAGACGCTCGAGTTTTGACGCTGGTACAAATATGCCAAAATCGCTCGACGCTTGACGCTCGCCACGTCATCTTCGCGTCATCGTTGCAGGAAGAAGCCGCCTTTTTCATATCAATTCATCGTGGAACATGGCTCCGATCAGCACCATCGCTGCTCTGTACCTGCTGTGGAGAAGTTAGCTGCGGGCTTGGCGCCGTTGTCGGTACTGGGTGCATGCTACCCTACGGAGGCGGTGTGAGCTCGGTGAGTTCCACCGTCTCTTGCAGGAGCTGCGTCTGGACGAGCGGTACTTCCTCCATCTGCTCTTTTCAGAGCCACCCAAACATCCTAAAGAGCAAACGTCCTGCAGTATCACTACACAGTCCCAGAAATAAAATGAAATGAAAGCATGAATGTCAGCACATCATGTTTTATGTGTTATATATAGCAGATGTATTACAATTTAGGCTGTCGGCCTGTCACAATCAATATATAATTTAATGAATGAAAACAAGCTCATTAATTTTGCCAGCCTTGATGTGTTGACAGGTATTTGTGTTTGTTTTCCTCCTCCTCCTCCTCTCTCCACCAAACACACTGGATGAGAGAAGAGAGTTCACTCTGTGCATTTGTCTTCTAAAATAGAGCCATTTTAAAGCTTGCATTCCAATCTTGAAAAATTAAACTTTATTGCTATATATTGTCATTATATTAATTTAAAAATAATATAGATAACAATATTATCTGCAAAATTTGTAGAACAATTATCATCCAGCAGAATTTGTCATTGTGACAGGCCTATTATGTTGTAATTAATTTGTGTATAATCTTTTACTTATAAAACACAATAACATAGCTAATAAGTTTTCAAAAACATTCTTTTGATTAGATGGCAGTGTGTCTGCCACTTTATTTATAAACATATTTACCTATATAATATATCTTTAGTCTGATATTTGTCTGTAGAGATGTGATAAAAGACAGCAAAAGCAATACAATTAACATATTTATTACATTTAATTTAAATATAACATTTTATTTACATAAAAAAATGAATTTTTTAATCAATAAAAATAATTAAAAAACAAAACAAAACAGAAGAACCTCAGGGACACGTACACAATTCCTCAACAGCCAGCCCGTTCCCTGTAGAGATTGGTACCCCACGAGCTAATAAGCTACTCGGCTGGTTCCAGATTAAGCACAACTGTGCCAGCTTCATAAATTAATTTGTGAATTTGAAATTTCACATGAGCCTTTACTTGGGGCTCCAATCTCTCCTGGGAAGGAGCGAGGCTATCGAGAATGATTGATCCTCGGAGCCGGGAGGCTGTGGTGCAGGAGGATGAGACTGAAGAGCCTGGAGCAGCATCCTCTGGATCTCCTCATTGGCGTCCTCATCCTCCCGCACTCTTCTGGTTCTCTTCCTCCCTGTATGTCGAAGAAACACAATGCATAAAATCAATTTGTGTGTGATGATGCAAAAACTGTGCACCTTATGTGAAAAAAAGGCCAAAATCTGTCATGTACATACCACTCCGAGGTGTCACCAATGAAGGTGGGGCAGCAGCAGGGGCAGAGCAAGAAGGGCTGGGAGTTGGGGAAGCTGGTGGGGCCGGTGAAGCTGGTGGGGCCGGGGAAGAGACAGCAGACTCCTCCTTCTCCTCAGGAAATTCTTCTTTTGCATGTATGACAAAAATGTATGAATTTTACAAACACATAAAAATACACTCAAATCAAACAGTTCAGCCACAGTAATACCAAGTCTCCACAACACTTTTTAAACTGTTGATTAGTTGAGGCTGTGAAAAATAAATACATTTGCTGAGTCTGACAGCAGGCATCCTCCTACATGATGATGGATTTTTTAAACAAACCTCTCTGAGATGAGCCTGCTGTCTCTTCTTCTTCCAACTCCGTACTCTGGAGGGTTCAATCCTCCTCGACCCCCTGCTCCATGTTTCCACTTGTTGCTCGTGGAGCAATAAAGGGGTCGAGGAAAGAAAGGACCCCCAGGTACCTCCACTTTCTTCCTGTCCCTGCTGCTGACCCACTCTTGGGGAGCTTTCTGCGCTCCTTTGTGTACATGTCCCTGAGGCTCTTCCAATGTTTTTTACACTTTCCAACTGTAAAAACATAATGTACAAAGATCGATTAATTCTAAGCTGCCTTTGTTGAATGTACAAGAGGTGACGTTATGTCAGTAAAGCTAGCCATGTTAGCATGCTAGTGCAACAGACTGAAAAAAGTGATGCAATACGAGCAAAACAGAGAAAAAAAAACGTACTTGGTTCTCCAAGCTCCTGGCTTATGCTCACCCAGGCCCGATCCTTCATGTGCCTGTCCTTATATAAAGGACAGGTCACATCGTATAGCTCTGGGTGAGCAGCAACGGCGATGATTAGCCCCTCCATTTTTGTAAAGACAATGAAAAGTCCGCCGAAACCCCGGAACGCTCTTCCTCAGTGACAATATCCACGCTGATTGGCTGTCGCGGCGCGTCTAAACGCCCGTCGCTGGAAAAGTTCAATTATTTCAACTCGAGCGTCAAGCGTCGAGCGATTTTTCGCTGGAATCGCTCGACGCTTGAACGCTTGACGCTTGAACGCTTGACGCTTGACGCCCGCGATGGAGCATCAACTCGCGGGTTTAGATTGACTTTGTATGTAAAGTTGACGCGCGACAAATTTTTATCGCTTTTGGTGGGTACACCCCGTTACACAGCATGACTCGAGTACTCTTTAGAGCATCCCATCTTTGCTACTTACTAAAACTACTTTGACATGACTTTAAAAGCTTTGGAAAGCAATGTGTCCAATCTCTGGTTGTTATAACACGACAGAGCAGCAGGTTCCGTGACAGATCACATATGCTGTACATTAGAGATGGTAAATAGCAACAGCCTCACGCTTTATCGTTTAATCAAACACAAACCAATGAAGGCCTAATAGTTCTCTCTCATGTATCACCTTAAAGAAAAAATGTGAAGGTAACTTATGATTTTAAGATTCATGTTGAATGAAATGTGGATTTGCTCTGAAAGTATCTTATCTAAATATCACATATTCCATGCTCTCATCAGTGTATTTTAATGTGAAGCAGTGCAGAAATTATGTCTTGTGTGATGTAAATGAAATAAGCATTTTGATAATTTGTGTTTATCAATATTTAACCATGACAATTTTTAAAAGAAACTTGAATTTGGGCATTAGAATTCACTAAAACATGTGAAAGAATACTCTTATTCCTCAAATTTCCCGTTGGGGCCTTAGATTTGTATGAAACTATGTCTTTTACTACTTACCTGTTTCATTGATATGTGCTGTTTAAAAATTTCTAAACATTCTTTTCTGTCTTTCCAGAGGACTGCCTGTTTGTAGCTGAGATCCCAGGCCAACAGCTGACCAAGGCCCAGATAAAAAGCCCCTATTTGGGTCCTTTACCCACCAACATTTTGAACTCTGATTTTGCTGTGACGAGAACTCAAGGTCATTAACTGCCACAATTTTTAAAAAATACTTATGTATCGTTATTATTGTTACTTTCATATCATTTAGGGTTCTCCACATTACAAATCTGTTCTAACGTCACTGTTTGGTAGGTTGTGCTTTGCCTCGCCTCCTCTGTCAAATTGATTCAAACATATATACAAAGCTACCGGTAAATGATCAGGTCAAATAGCAACTGTGCACCGTTGTTTTGCACCAAAATCAAAACAGTACTACCTAAAGTGAAAGTTTAACTTGGAGTACAGATCATGTGGAAATGTAAATTGTGTGAGTTTAGCAGTGCCTTAAAGATACAACTACTAAGACACTACAGACTTTACCATGGTCAGTATTCAACAGTTTCACCATTGCCTTGCCTTTTTGACAACTGCATGTGTACATTTAGTACTTTCAATTCATTGAAAGTACATTTGTCAAAAGTACATCCCACAAAAAGAGTGGCTGTTGAAGAGGCTAAAGATCTGAATGTTAATCAGGCTTTTCATTGTCCTCTGTGTGATTTTAAACAGCCCTTTGTTGAAAATGACATGTTTGTGCATCTTCGTTGTCATCTAAGAAAAAAAGAAATGGTTCCATGTCCATATAAGGACTGCAGTTTTAAAACAAATGTGTATTCCACCTATAATGCGCACAAATGCAGAGAACATCAGAACAAAATGGACTATGACACAACAGTTGTAGTGACAGCTGTCTCAGATGATATTCAGGATAGTGACATTAGATGTGATNCACCATTGCCTTGCCTTTATGACAACTGCATGTGTACATTTAGTACTTTCAATTCATTGAAAGTACATTTGTCAAAAGTACATCCCACAAAAAGAGTGGCTGTTGAAGAGGCTAAAGATCTGAACGTTAATCAGGCTTTTCATTGTCCTCTGTGTGATTTTAAACAGCCCTTTGTTGAAAATGACATGTTTGTGCATCTTCGTTGTCATCTAAGAAAAAAAGAAATGGTTCCATGTCCATATAAGGACTGCAGTTTTAAAACAAATGTGTATTCCACCTATAATGCGCACAAATGCAGAGAACATCAGAACAAAATGGACTATGACACAACAGTTGTAGTGACAGCTGTCTCAGATGATATTCAGGATAGTGACATTAGATGTGATCCAGTGCAGTTTTCAGATGAAGATGAAAATAACACAGTTGTAAACTCTGGCAACGAAGGATTAGCAGAGCAACTGCAGTTTAATCTGGCTGCCTTCTTCCTGAAAATGCAAACCATTTGCCATGTATCTGAAAGGGCAACACAGGAACTCATTGAGCACATAGACCAGCTGTTTACACTATCAGAACCCCTTGTCAGAGAGTCTGTTATCAAGACACTAGAAAAACAGAACTGCCCTGTAACTGACACACTTGTAAGTGAAATTGTTCTTGCAGTTTCAGAATGCAACATTTTGCATAAATCCATTGAATCTGAAGGGCCACTGTCCACAGCCAAGAGAAGAAAGACATACTATGAGGAGAATTTTCCATTTGTTAAACCGGTAGAGTACCTTGGTGAGTCAGCACATAGTACTATTCTGTATGTGCCCATTCTCACAACTTTGCAGGTATTACTGAAAAAAACAGACATACTTGAGAAAGTCAAAGACATACCTACACAGGTACACGGTCAGTATTCGTCACATAAAGATGGCATCCACTACCAGACTAATGTACTCCTCTCAGGTGAGGGTCAAAAATTGTCAATAATTCTATATGTTGATGATTTTGAAATCACAAACCCTTTAGGAACATCAAAAAAAATTCACAAAGTCTGTGCAGTATATTGGACATTAGCCAACCTGCCAGCAAAGTACCGTTCAGCTTTGCACTCAATTCAACTGGCTCTCCTGTGTAACTCAAATGATGCACGGCAGTCTGGATATGCAAAAGTTTTTGCACCTCTTTTGAGTGACCTTAAAACTCTTGAATCAGNTATCCTCATCTCATAAAATGCTTTGGTCCTTTGGTGCACCTCTGGACAATGAGATTTGAGGGCAAGCACAAAGTGTTCAAGAAAATTGTTCATGACACTCGCAACTACAAAAATGTGCTGAAAACATTGGCAGACAAACACCAAAATATGATGGCATTTTATCTGTCATCACCAAGATTTTTCAAGCCACCAGTACAGACTTCAAAAGTTGAGTCTGTCTTTATTGACTCTTTGCCCTCTGATACACACACATTGATCTCAAGCATAACTGACAGCAGCAGTGTGTTTGATACAAAAAAGGTCACAATTGAAGGCATAACATATGTGGCTGGCCTGTTTGTTTGCACTGGAGCACATGCAGCTTTGCCTGAGTTTAAGGAGATCAGAAACATACTGCTGATCAGAAATGATATCTTCTTTCTTTTGAAAGACTATGAGACTTTTTATGTTGAGCATTTGCGATCATATGAGCTAGAACATCATAAAAAGAAGTGCCACACTGTGAAATCTGTGTGTGATCTACAGGACCAGATGCCGCTGATTGCATACAAAGTGTCGGGCAGCCTAATTGTAACTCCTAAACATTTCATTCCATTGTCTGAGTAAATCATGAGCACCGAAGCAAGCAGCACATATTGGCCTTTTTTCTGGGCATTTAAGGGGAACTGGAGAACTGTTTGGGAATACATGTGAAATCCCTTCATGAAAAAATATTTCAACTTTTTTTTTGTCTGTTTTTTTTATGTATTTATTTGTTTTACCTGTGCTTTTGCACCTATACCATGGTCATCAAAAAATTTTGGAAAATACAAAGAACAGTCTGATATCTTGGATCTTGTTTGTGTTTTAGTTTGCAGGTCTACCTTCCAGTGGAATTGGACGTAAATGATGCCCTGTAATTGAGGATCATCCTTGAGGAGGACAATGCTGAGAGGCTTATTTTGCCTTCTCGTCCTGAGAGTGTAAATGCCCTCATATCAGAGGTGAAAACTAAATTGAGCTTAGTTGGTGACTTTCGCCTCCAGTTTCAGGACCCAGAGTTTGACAATGCTTACTGCAACTTGGTGAACATAGAGGATCTGCCATCAAAGGCAACTATCAAGATAGTTAAACTTATAGGGCCGGTTTCCCGTTCAGGGTTTAAATAAAGCCAGGACTAAGCTAATCTGGTCTAACTTAATCCCCACTAATCCCATTGCTTTCTGAGTTGCGACTTAACTTCAGATTAACTAGTTCTAGACTCTGGAGTGTGTGACCAAGGTAATCAAGGACTAGTCAGATCATGTGTTGTAAACCAGATTAGATTAACAATCTGCACATGGTGCAAAGGTGGGGTTGCTCTGAAAACCCGAGGTGGAATTTTCCAACTATAAATTTAGCAGTCTGTGTGTATGGAACAGGAGCCTGATGGCTGATTGATCATGGACAAAGGAAAAAGACAGCGGTCCAAAAACTTCACTGAAAGTGAGAAGATGCTTTTGAAGGAAATTATTTCAAAACATGCTATAATTGAAGATAAACATCATGATTCAACCACAGAACTTAAAAAACGAAATGCCTGGACTGCAATTGTAAATGAATACAACTCAAATGAAAGAGTAACCAGCAGGACCACCCAACAACTTCAGGTAAGACTAAATTATATTATTTATGGTGGTCTAATTGAACTAATCAGAACATATGAAAAGTATGTTTGCTCACACATGTTTGTATTGCATTGTAAAGGTCCTGTGGAAAAACATAAGAATACAGCTTAAGAAAACAACAGCCATTGCTCGCAGGGAGCGTTTCAAGACAGGTGGAGGACCCCCAGTTAGACCACAGACGGATGACCTCGGAGATTTGTTGACTGGGATGATTGAAAACCAACAACCCTTGGAAGGTATCCTAGATGATGATCATCTGGACAGTTCAGGTGGGGAAATGCAGCAAAACTCATTTGCTACAATGTGTGTGAGGGTATTTTATCCTGCTAAGATAAGCTAAATGGTATCTTTTGCATTCTAAATAAAAAAGAATTAAACAAAAAAAATCATGTCAGGGCTTCTATTATTACTTCTGACGTAGTAGAAGTCCATCCTCTGAAATTTTATGTCTAATATTGAAATTCTCTCTAGACCAAGATGACCTGGGTGTGAATGAGATGACAGAGGAGCCAGAATAGAGTCAGAAAAATCTGACCCCTGCACCTGAGGCAGCAGCACCCAGCATTCCAGGCAGCACGGCAAGAGTGAAAAGGCTGACTTTCCACGAGAAACTTGCTCTGGAGTTCCATGAGCGCAAAATGCAGTATTTAAAAGAAGAACATGAACTCAAGATGCGAATCCTTCAAGTGGAGTTGTCAGTCAAAGAGATGGAAAGAGACATGAAACAACAGCAGCTGCAAAACATCAGTGTTTTTTGTAACAATGTCCCTGTTGACCTTGTACCTCTATGAAATAAAAATATTTCAACACAACCTTAAGCCAAGCAAAATTTATTCAGTAATGAAGCATCTTAATCCATTCTTTTTAACTATTTTCAAAATATGACACAAAATGTAATAAAACAACATCAAACAGATCACTTGTGGATCACTGAACAGTTTTCTGTTTCTTGTCTTTAAGAAAAGTGCTGCACGGCAAAATTGTTTCTATAAGCGTGTCCAGTTTGATCATTGGCTGCCTCTGCCATGGGAACATGAGGGTCACTGTCATAATCAGTTGGTGGGTCTACGCAGCCACGCTGTCTGAGGTAGTTATGAAGCACTGCTGTTGCCACAATGACAGCACAGCATCTTCTTGGTTCAAATCGTAGTGTAGTTCTGAGACACTGGAAACGATTCTTCCAGATACCAAACATGCGCTCTTCTAGCCCTCTGGTGTGGATGTGGGCTTGGTTGTAGCGTTGCTGCTCAGGCCTGATGGGATGTAGATAAGGAGTGAACAAAAAGTGTGTCTGTGCATAACCACTGTCACCAAGAAGGATTCCAGTGTGTTCTCCAGCTTCAAACTGAGCACACAAAGAGGAGTTTTGGAAAATCCTGGAGTCATGTGTTGAACCGCTCCAACGTGCAACAATGTTTGAGAACTGCATAGTGGGAGTACAAACACCCTGTACATTTATTGAGAACCAGGTTTTACGATTCCTGTACAGCTCAGCATCTTCTGTTGAGGGGCACTTAATGGGAATATGACATCCATCAATGCAACCAACAACTCCAGGAAAGTTCCCATATTCATAGAACTGCATCTTGTAGATGGCCTGATCAACAGCAGCTGGGAACTTGATGTAATCCTTTCTCAGTTCACATAGAGCTTTGCAGACTTTGTGCACTATTTTGCAGACAGTGGACTCACACACCACTCAAATGTGCTGTTTCACGGTGGAAAGTTCCACATGCCAAAAACCTCAAGATCACAAGTACTCGTAAAGAAGGAGGTATAGGAGCTCCTCTTGCTGAGTTACATGAGATCTTTGTCTAAAGCAAACAAATTATTTCAGCTGCATCATTTTTGCACATACGGAAACAATCACAGAAACATATATCATCAAATTCATTCAGCAGGTTACTTCTGTCTCTGAGAAATCTTCTTTCTGGTCTTGGTGGTGGTCTTCCAACATCATTGATGTAGTCAAGATAATCCATGTTGACCATGCACAGTGGAGCATCCAGCCTTTAATCTGAAGTTAAACCTGCCCCTGGCCAGGTTTAAATAAAGCTGCCATTTAGAACTGGATTAGCTCTAGTCTTCCTTCAAGAAAGGAGATTATTTAACTCAAGACTAAGACAAGTCTGAGACTATTTTAATCCATGTCTCAGAAAGCTGTTTCGGTAAGTCCTGGTTTAAAATGTGATTTAATCTTAGACTAGGCTAAATCCCTGAACGGGAAACCGGCCCATAGAGTCAGACCAGATTTCAGTCAGCACAGATGACACAGTGCTGCTGTCTGACAACACAGATTCACCAGAGCGTCTTTGCCGATGGCCAGAGATTTTTGTTGTTCCAACATTCTCATACGAGGTGGAGTTTTCTTTAAGAGAAGGTAGCTCTGCATATGAGAAAGAGAGGAGTCCTTTGAGGTTAAGCAGGGACCAAAAACACAACATACTAGAAACAATGGCTGCGGAAATCTACAAGCATAAAGCATACCCGAGTACCAAAGAGATTGGCAAAGCAGCTGAGGCTTAAGTGAGTAAACACCCCTGCCTGAAAGAAAGTGGTTCCAAAACAGGGTATGAAGGTTGGGTGAATAGCCTGCACTTTAAAATGGGTAACTACAGAACAAAACTGTGTAGGGCTGGCATTAAAGATGTAGCTGTAAATGCTGGAAAGCGCAGCAAAACCAACCCAAGTGGTGCAGCATCAAGGGCCAACATCAAAAGACCCAGAAGAGGTGAGGTCAACTTCCTGCCCAATTTTCCTAAGGGTGAAACTAAGGACTCACTGGAATCCCGGAGGCTTGAGATGGTGGAGCAATTCAAGAAGGCGCCGAATGAAAGGGACATGGTTAACATCTATCTACACATGCAGCACACCTTTTCACTGAGGCGTGAGGAGATTGTGACCGTGAGACCTCCTGTGGAACAATTTAAAGAAAGATGGCCAGCTCTCTTTTATGAAGCACAGGTAAGGACAAATACAAAGGTTATACATAAATGGCAAACTTTATTAGTGCAGTTCCTGATCTCAAAACAGCATGGTCTATTTTCATTTGGTAGTCTAATGGTCTACATATATGCACTGTTTTTGTTTTCCAGCTCTACACAGAGTTCCACAGGATCACAAATCAAAATCTGCAGTACTCTTTCTTTTCTTCTCTGGACAAGTATACCCCTCAACTTCTGAAGCTGTACAAAAAGAGGAGGGCTGGGAATCGAGGCGAGGCGATGGAGAATCTCATGAATACTTATGAAGAAATGGTAAAATAGTGCTTCAAATGGCCTTCACAGGTGGTGATGGTAAAAAAAAAAAAANTAATTTCATGTGAAAACAATCTTTAACACACGTATGGTCTGTTGTTTCATTTTGAATAGGTCAGTGTCTATAAACTAGATACATTAAAAAGATTTTGTTTATAAATTCATCAAGCTAACCAATTCATGGTGAAATTATGTTGATGAAGGTATGATATGTTTTGTTATGTTCTGTCGAGATTGCAGGAAATAGACAAGAAAAAATATTTTCAAAAAAGACATTAAAAAAATGAGGTGGTGCATGCCATTTAAAATTACAGTTCCTGTTACAGTTGTGTGTATCATGCTGTTTAATAAGCAATGATATAAATATTGTCTATGGTAACATCAAGGAAGCACACTTTTTTTCTGCTCTACACAAACATGATGTGAAAAAGTCAATAAATGCAGTTGTCAATGATTTTTGTCTCGTATTGAGTTTTTACAACTTAAATGGTTTAAGGCAATCGGTTTCCTCATTTGGTATGAGTTGCAGTAAGTTAGATAAAAGAAATTAATTTAAGTTCATCTAACTATTTAAAAAAAATACAGTGACATATTTTAAATAAGCTCTTTAAAATGCTTCTTGTGAGTATAAAACAATAAATGAAACAAGTTCACTAAACTTAGTTTAAATTAAACAATGGAATTAATTTAAATGTGTTACCATAGCACTACACATTTAAGTAGCTTGAACTCAAATGGAATAGTTTTCTTAACTTATACAGTATAAGTTGATAAACTTAAATGATTCAAGGCAATCGGTTTCCTCAAATCATTTGAGTTGAACGTACTTATCAGGTTTTACAGTGTAAGGATATCTGGGGATTTGCCTTCAGTAGGGTAAATTGCTTACTTTAATCAAAAAAACTCCACAACATTTCCTCCTTTTTGTGATGAGACATCACAACAAATAAAACTATGGATGTTAAACTGGTACATTACAACAAATTGCTTTAGTATTTGGGACATTGTTGGAACTTATCTTGACTATTCAGAAACTTAAAGTGGTTACAAAACTATTCCTTTTAATTATCTCTCGTAATATTCTGACTTCCCGAATCAATACATTTTGAGTTTTTGTCCCCTGTAACCCATCAACAACTTTGAGAACCACTTCTTTGTGATACTTTATTCTTTTAAAAATGTACACGTCACTGCAAAACATTTTCTATCAATTTCTTAAGATTATACTTTTACCCCCATTGTTAACATTTTTCTTATTCTCAATGCCATTAATGAAAAGTACTTTTCCCTTTAATAAAGTAGTTGATATCAACACATACGAGGGGCATCCTAGAAATAAAAGGACAGTCACTCAAACTTGTACTGTAAGAAGAAATTATCGTAATTACATTATGTCTGCAAACCTTTCAACCATAAATAAGAGAAAATCACAGGTTAACATTCAGATGGGGCGGTCCCATTCTGTGAATTCAATTGAAACTCTGCTGGGGCAGTCCCAGGCAGAGACATATATGATGTTCACAAAGCATTCCTTAACAATCTACATCCTGTAAAAATGTTTCAAGAGTGATTAAGTAGTTTTGGTCACGGTAAAATGAAAAAGAATTAAGCAGCACACAGTTGGCCCAGCTTAGAACAGATGATGTAGTTGCTGGTCCCTATTACTGGTTTGTTATGCAGTTAAATAGTGAGGCATTAGCGAGGCTGGTGTTGGAGGTGCAGCAGAAGTTGTTTCTGCACCAGTCCTGTGGAGGTTCAGCCAAACTTATGCCTTCTTGGATGAGACAGAAGATATGGTTATTGCATTCAACTTCTCGGGCCAGTTTCCCGTTCAGGGTTTAAATAAAGCCAGGACTAAGCTAATCTGGTCTAACTTAATCCCCACTAATCCCATTGCTTTCTGAGTTGCGACTTAACTTCAGATTAACTAGTTCTAGACTATGGAGTGTGTGACTAAGGTAATCAAGGACTAGTCAGATCATGTGTTGGAAGCCAGATTAGATTAACAATCTGCACATGGTGCAAAGGTGGGGTTGCTCCAAAAACCTGAGGTGGAATTTTCCTACTATAAATTTAGCAGTCTGTGTGTACGGAACAGGAGCCTGATGTCTGATTGAACATGGGCTAAGGAAAAAGAAAGCAGTCCAAAAACTTCAGTGAAAGTGAGAAGATGCTTCTGAAGGAAATAATTTCAAAACATTCTATAATTGAAGATAAACATCATGATTCAACCACAGAACTCACAGGTCCTGTGGAAAAACATTAGAATAGCTTAAGAAAACAACGGCCATTGCTCGCAGAGAGCATTTCAAGACAGGGGGAGGACCCCCAGTTAGACCATAGACAGATGATCTCGGAGATTTGTTGACCGGGATGATTGAAAACCAACAACCCTGGAAGGTATCCCAGATGATGATCATCTGGACAGTTCAGGTGGGGAAATGCAGCAAAACTCATTTGTTACAATGTGTGAGGGTATTTTATCCTGCTAAGATAAGCTATATGGTATCTTTTGCATTCTAAATAAAAAGGAATTAAATAAAAAAGAATTAAATTTAAAAAATCCTGTCAGGGCTTCTATTACTACTTCTGAAGTAGTAGAAGTCCATCCTCTGAAATGTTATGTGTAATATTGAAATTCTCTCTAGAACAAGATGACCTGGGTGTGAATCAGATGACAGAGGAGCCAGAACAGAGTCCTAGATACCAAACATGCGCTCTTCTAGCCCTCTGGTGTGGATGTGGGCTTAGTTGTAGCGTTGCTGATCAGGCCTGATGGGATGTAGATAAGGAGTGAACAAAAAGTGTATCTGTGCATAACCACTGTCACTAAGAAGGATTCCAGTGTGTTCTCCAGCTTCACACTGAGCACACAAAGAGGAGTTTTGGAAAATCCTAGAGTCATGTGTTGAACTGCTCCAACGTGCAACAATGTTTGAGAACTGCATAGTGGGAGTACAAACACCCTGTACATTTATTGAGAACCAGATTTTACGATTCCTGTACAGCTCAGTATCTTCTGTTGAGGGGCACTTAATGGGAATATGACATCCATCAATGCAACCAACAACTCCAGGAAAGTTCCCATATTCATAGAACTGCATCTTGTAGATGGCCTGATCAACAGCAGCTGGGAACTTGATGTAATCCTTTCTCAGTTCACATAGAGCTTTGCAGACTTTGTGCACTATTTTGCAGACAGTGGATTCACTCACACCACTCAAATCTGCTGTTTCACGGTGGAAAGTTCCACATGCCAAAAACCTCAAGGTCACAAGTACTTGTAAAGAAGGAGGTATAGGAGTTCATCTTGCTGAGTTACATGAAATCTTTGTCTGAAGCAAACCAATTATTTCAGCTGCATCATATTTGCACATACGGAAACAATCACAGAAACATATATCATCAAATTCATTTAGAAGGTTACTTCTGTCTCTGAGAAATCTTCTTTCTGGTCTTGGTGGTGGTCTTCCAGCATCATTGATGTAGTCAAGATAATTCATGTTGACCATGCACAGTGGAGCATCCAGCCTTTAATCTGAAGTTAAACCTGCCCCTGGCCAGGTTTCAATAAAGCTGCCATTTAGACCTGGATTAGCTCTAGTCTTCCTTCAAGAAAGGAGATTATTTAACTCAAGACTAAGACAAGTCTGAGACTATTTTAATCCATGTCTCAGAAAGCTGTTTCGGTAAGTCCTGGTTTAAAACGTGATTTAATCTTAGACTAGGCTTGATCCCTGAATGGGAAACCGGCCCCTCATGTACAGATAGCAAATGGTCCCATATCTGTGTCTGTGATATTTTTGGATGATTTCAGTTTTTGAGAAGATAACTTGTCTTTTATTGCCACAAAGTCTTTTACATTACTTTGACAAATCTAATGCTTTATATTGCTGACTTCTTATACAGTTAAGTTAGTCTTGTTTTGTTGTTGTTGTGTTATGCTATTAAAATATTCTCCAGGACTTTTGACAAAGCGATTCTTGGGTCAAGAAATAGCACAATTTTCTGCTTCGACCATGGAGCTGATAATGCGCAGATTATGCATTGAATCGTTTTTAATTGGAAACAGAATTTTACAAGGACTGTTAGTTTTACTCCAGACTCCTGTGGTTATCAAGCTTTCAAGAATGAGCTTGATTCCTTCGACAGCTTTTTGTTTCAAGTGACAATGGTGTTGATGTGATGAGAAAAGGATTAGTTAAGCTTAATGACATGTATGTTAGACCTAATATTTATTAAGATATCAGTTATGAAATTATTTCTATGAATATCTGGTATAAAGGGATTGTGTTATTTAGCCTGCAAATAAACTTACTTTTCAGGTCTGGCCCTCAATTATTGTGCTAACATGTTAGGTTAATAAGTTATTTGTCTGGGAAAAACCTGCAAGTATCTAATTGTAGTTCACTTTTAGCCAAAGATTTGTCGATTGTCTTCTACTATTGATCCTAAGTTTTTGGTGAGGTGCACTTTGCTATTTAAAGACTGTGGTGCAAAATGTTGGATTGAGGATCATGTATACAGTTCAGGCAGGAGCGATACCACTTTGGTGGCATCTCACGGCTAAAATTGTCTCTGGTTTTCAGGTGGAAACACTGTTTGCAGTTCATTTGTACTCAGCATTCATTAATTTGTTCTCAGTGTGGGTCATACATACATGTGCAGTGACAGATGGAGTTAGAGAGCGTAGGGTTGTTGAAGCACCTGTGTCCACAGTTTCTCCTGGTTCCATGTCCTTCTCAAATAAGACGGGTTTCACTTGGATTTCATGGGGTTCCTTCGCCTTGATGCCCTCATATTAGGTGACTGTGTAGTGATGCCGCTCAGGGTCATGTTCTGTTAGCTAGTCTCAGGTTGCTGGTGGGCTGTCCTCCTTGTCTACATTGCTCCAAGCAGTCCCCCAGCTCCAACTGTTGACTTGGCTCTTTTCCTCTTCTCCTCGTCCTTTTCCTTGTCATGTTTTTCGATTTTCGCGTAGTTTCTTCAGCACATCACTGATTCTGGCAGCTAGTTGCACTTTTGGCGCAGTTGGCGTGAACATTTTGCGCGCAGGCGGGATTGCTGCTCTCACATTTTGCAACAAGGAGATTTCTCCAAGTGTCCGGCTGCCCCTCCTTTTTCTCCTCCATTTGCTGTCCCCTTGTCCTGGTGAAGTCACTATTCCTGGGCTGTTAGGTATTTTGGTTGTCCTTTTGCCCTCTTGCCCATGACTTGTCTCTGGTAGCATGTACAGTCTCTTGACCTCCTTGGCTTCTTTGCTTCTGTTCTTTTTCCGTCACTGGTATTTGGGTTGATCACATTACCTCTGCCTTTGCTGTGAAATCATATGAACTTTTCTGTCTTTAGCTCTATCATTGCTAGTGTTTTTGGCTTTATGGTATTTGGTGTTATGTTTTGCTAAATGTAGTTTCAACAAACTGTCTTGAAGGTTTTTCATTTTGGCCACTGGAATCTCTAGTTAGTCCTTTTATGCCAATTTGTTTTGCAGAATCTAATCTGCTCCTCGTTGTCAAGCTGCAGTCTTTTTATCAGCTCCAATGGCGTCGATGCCCCGAATCCCTTAGTAACTTTGATGTCTATAAAACTTTTTTCCAGCCTCATCGGCTACAGGTTTCAAATTTTCTGGTCCAAGATTTCTGAACAGTTCCTTATTTATTTATGATTTTATTTGTTTATTCTTTTTTTCCCATTATTTTTATTTAACTTTTGTTTTACAATTTATTTCTTTACTTGATAGCATCCTCTGCAGTTCATGAAACACGGTTTGAGTTTTCTGTTTAATCTCTATTATAACTTAGATTTCCTTTTTCATTTCTTGGATAACTTGAGTACTTGATTAAACAATCTTATTCCTTCCTTTACTCATCTGGGCACCATGACATACAGAGACAAGACTATTAGTAGATCCTATTTCAATCTACCACAACCTTGCTTTTGGCTGTTTCTACACAATTATCGCTCATCTAATGATAAAGTTTCCTCTTGGGTCAACATTTAACTTAAGCATTACTCTTACTACTTAACTTCCTACCATAACCTCCTGAGACCCAGAAGAAAAAAGGTTTTGCTTTTTTTATTTTTTCATGATCATTGAAGCATCGTGGTTGAAAGAAACATTTTGCAACAATTTTTTTTCAAAAAAGTTTTTTTTATTAATTTTTTATTGACTGTCTCTTGTAGAGGACATAGGGACTTGCTTCATACAAAATGTAGTGATGCAATTTTATGATAGTGAATTCATTTTTGAGAGGATTCATTTTACAATTCTTTCCATGCTGTGAACATTAAAGTTAATAAAGACAGTTACATGAATAAAGCACATCTGTTTAGGAGTTAATTCATCAGCACATTTCAGTTTGACCTATATTAATGCAATTTGTCAACGTGAAAACGTGAAAGATTAAAAGATGCCGGCCAGCAATCAGTGTCAGAGCTAGGCTGACTGGACCCACAGAGCAGAACAGAGGCAATTGTTTTTAACAAGCCAGATCAAAAACAGGTGAGGGTCAATCCCACACAAGGAAACAAAATAAAATACAAACAGGAAACACAACACCGCAAATCAAACTTAAGCCCAGACAATCAGGGCAACAATGTACAACAGTACAACAACGATAAACATTTGGAAAAAAAATTAACTTAACAGAACACTGAAAAATGTTTCAATACTTAAATGTACAACAAATAAACTCTCTGCAGTTTAAAAACTGCTTTCTGAACACTGGGCAACTGATGCTTAGTTTCTAGGTCACACCACTTACAGCACCAAATCACCACCCACAGATCATGAATGGTACAAAAGGAAACAGTTCTTGGTTTTAGAAACACAGAGAAACATGTTACACTTGATGCACTTGACAAATGTTTTCCCTTTGCATCCCTCTCTTCTGCACCGTGATGAATTTGGTGCCTCCTCCATCTTCGACAAGTGGAGTGCCCCGTATTTTTTGACGCTGTCATCAGGCTGACATTCAACAGGCCTTCTCTTCTTTGGTGGACTGTACTCTTCATCATCAGAGCTCACCTCATCATCATCACTCTCCACTCTTTCAGCCTGTTGACTTCCCTGTGCCTGGGCAATCAGCTCCTCAGCCAGCAGCAGCTTAAAGTCGAAGTATTGCGGCCTCTCTTTCTCTGGTTTTCCAGACACTTGGTGGTCTGATTTATACTCGATCCAGCTTTTTGTGGCAGCCAGGTCAACAACATGCAGGATGGTACCGACGGTCCACTTTCTTGAGCAGCTCAGCATTGGGTAGAACAGGGGTGTCCAAACTTTTTGCAAAGAGGGCCAGATTTGGGGAGATTAATATGGCTGAGGGCCGACCATTCAGCTGAACATGCTTTGAACCACTAAAATGAAATGCAAATTAACTATTTAATAGATTTTTATTGTTAATCTTTCAGGGAAGTTGAACAATGTAAAACATTGCATGTTATTCACTGTCAAATGCTCTCTGTAAACACATCAATTCAGCACTAACAGTTATCTTATGCAGAAGTACAAAACATTGAGGGCTATTTACTCGGAGCATATTCAAAATTATGATTTTGATCATCAAAATATAACCAAATAAAAAAACACAGGTTAAATTTAAGATTTTTTTCACGTGGGATAACCAAAACAACTTGCCTCCACTAATGTGAAGGGTGATACTGGGATTTCGACTGCATTAAATAGGTCAGGTCTGGCTCAAAGACAGTGGTTTTGATGCGCAGGATATCACGCAGGTGAGAGTCACTTAGTCTTGTCCTAACGCGGCTCTTATTAAAGTTCATAATTGAGAGTGTCCATCTGCAGGTGGTCTGGGGCGTCATCAGGGTCTACGGAAAAAGGAGAGGAAAAAAGCGCTATCTCCTGTTCAATAGCTGCAAAGTCCTGAAAGCGCAGTTGAAACTCCTCGGCCAGGGACGAGATGTCTGCTGCATACCTCCTCATTTGCGCACTGAGATTGTTCTGTGGGAAACTGTTCATTATTTCCTGCAGCGCGGGGAAATGCGCTGTATTGGGCTGCGTTTGTGACAGGTGCCTTCAGAAAAGTTGCAGCTTGGTCCCAAAAGCTTTGATGTGTGAATACAATTCGCTCACCACTGCATTTTTCCCCTGAAGGCTGGTGTTTAGCAAGTTTAGTTGCCGTGTTATGCCAACTAAAAATCCCAAATCAGACAACCAAACAGGATCAGATAATTCTGGCATTGCTTGTCCTTTTTCTGCCAAAAATTGTCCGATTTCCTCCCAAAGGGAAAAGAAGCGCTGCAGCGCAGACCCCCAGCTGAGCCACCTTAAGTCAGTATGATACACAACGTCGCCGTGTTCAGCCTGGATGTCAAGTAGAAACTGTTGGAACTGGCGGTGGCACAGGGCTTTGGAGCGAATGTAATTAACAGCCTTAATTACCGGGTTCATAACATGATCACATTTCAGATGTTTGCCGCAGAGAACTTGTTAATGATGAATAATGCAGTGCAGTTTTATAGCGTTACCTCCTTCTTTACTGACTTTTTGGCAGATGAGGGTTGATAATCCACTTCGCGTGCCAGCCATGGCGGGTGCACCATCCGTAATAATCCCGGTGATTGCTACCGCAAGGCTGCTGCCATCTACTGGTGATAATATAAAATTGCCTTTTTTGACATAAGGTTTATTTTGTACGTGCTGGCGGGCCGCATTATTACTGATTTTATGACAGAGGCTGCGGGCCAATAGGAATTTGAACACGGGCCGCATTTGGCCCGCGGGCCGGACTTTGGACATGCCTGGGGTAGAAGCTCATCATGCGGTCGCACAAATCGACACCACCCATGTTTTTGTTGTATTCAGTAACACGACGCTTCTCTTTTGCTGACCATCTCATACAGCTGTCTTCAGGCTCTATCCCATGGACAGTGGAGGCCATCAGGACTGTTTTATTATCCTGCCACTTTGTCACAGCAACCTTAAATGGTTTTCTGACAACCATTTCAGATTTGCCTCTTCCCTGATTTTGCTGTTTTCTTTCCTTTGTCATCTTCAATTTGCATTGTGTGGGGATTCTATTTTTCATAATAGTCCCTGTTCCCAGGAGACCATTTGCTTTCAAGCTATCCAGTGGCTTGATGGAGGTGAAGTACCTGTCAAAGTAAAGGTGTGTTCCTCTTGGAAGAGATTGTGTCATCCGAGTGACTGCACTGCCTCCAATTCCAAGTTGCTGGTCAGTGAAAGTATTCTTGCCCTTGTAAACTTCAAAATCCAGCACCAGACCACTGGGATTGGCAAGGACAAATACTTTCAGTCCTGTGGGGTTTGGTTTCCCTGGTACAAACTGCCGTACAGGACATCGACCTGTGAAGGTCTTTGAGTGACTGTCTGATCTTAAAGAATCTGTCACGACCCATTGCCTCAGATATAACTGGGACCCTTGTCTTCTTTGCCCAGTACATCCTAACCCGAGGGTATTATACTTTATTTTAACTTTCTTTTTCACTAGTACTGTTCCCCAGGTTTTTTTCACTTATATTTCTTTTCCTTTGATCATAGTTTACTTTTTACTTGTATTTTCACTTATGTCTCTTTTTCTTGTATCTTTTTTGCCTTTTTGCATGTTTAAGTAATTTATTTACATTTTACTGTTTTTATTTTATTTTATTTCCTTTTAAAATGTAGCTACACATACAGAATAGGGCCAGCAGCTGCCCACAACAGTACAAACAGTTAATAAACAGAAATCTTTTTGACGAAACTTTGCAAGTTAGAGCACTCTAACCTCAACAATGGGAGCGACATGTACACCTAGACCACAAGAATACAGTTCTGCCTATGTAATCCCCAAACTTATGAGCTCATCAAGGGCACTGACACAAACTGATTTTTGGGCAGTTTAATTAAAGCTCTTCCCTTATTATTCCTAATTCAGCTATCAGAGAGCAGTATCGCATTTTTATTATCCTTTTATTATCCAAGCTTTGTAAAGTCCACATACATGGGCACTGGATCCTAAGAGGTCAAGAAAAACACCCAAGCAGTCCTTTCTAAATTTGCCTAGAGGGTGGGATTTGATCCCCATGCAAGTAAAAGCCCCCTAAATCACAAAACCAGCTGACAGAGAGCCACACCTCTCTAACTTTAAACAGGGGTACACGCAAAACTGATCTGTGAGAATCGATAGACACAAGATTACTCAAACTTCAAGGTCAACATATAACAAAAGGCCTTTACTCAGTCACTACCACTGCGACTCAAATATCCTGTACAGGCACAGCCATCCAGATCATTCCTCCCAGGAAGATTCAATACGCAGTTAATCAGCATACACTGACGAAATATAGCACAAGATCATCCACTGATCATTAACCTTAACACACCCATGGGATTTCATTCACATTCACACTCATGGATTCAAACTGTATGGACTCCTCCACACCTTCCTGGCATAAGCAAATTTACTAGGTTCTTTTTGCAAGTTAACACTCTAGGTTCTTTGAGGGTTAAGCCAAATTATTTAGGGCCTGATTCCCACCTCAGCGAGGTCTCACACCCGTTTTTCCCAGACACAGATCAGATTTGCAGAAGGAAAAGGTCTGCTTACCTTGTTTTTGAATTTGGTGCACGCTTTTGTGTCTGAAAAAACGGACATCGGATCTCATCTCAGTAGGTTTCGGCCGTGGCTAAAAGCCCTCCTGGCTGGCTCGCCACTCTTGTAGAATCTAGTTTTCGGGCTCGCTTGTTACTTGTTGAATCTGTTACCTCAATATAAGGTGGGGGCGGACCCCCATTTCTACTGCATAATTGCTCATCTTAGGTCTCCTAATTCTAAGACATTTACCCATGAAAAAATGATGAAAAGAGGAGTCCAAATCAGCAGGAGAGTCCATCCAGCTTGAATCCAGGAAAAAGTTTATTCAAGTCTAGCCATCTCTAACAAAGCTTCTGGGTTGAAAGATTTGCAGCACGTTAAATATTCTGTACCAACTGATAAAACTGAACAACATGAACAACGACTGAAAAGAAACCTCTTGCATTTCCTAAAACCTCTCCTAACAAAACTCTTAGCCTAAAAACCTCCATCCCAATAACCTGTGGAGAAAAAAGCCCCCCCGAGTAGAAGCCTGCCACCCTTTAAAACCTAGTGGACATCCCTTCTCCAGTGGTGATTGGCTGTCATTTGGTGCAGCAGGGCCTTGTAGGGGGGGACAGGATACCACCTGATCAATGAGGAGGGGTACAGATAATATCTGGTATTATATCTGACAAGTTTGTGTCCACGAAGTCCAATGAACATCAGCAAATTGACAGTGAACCTGGAATTAAAGGAATTACTCAGGACCTGTTAGGATTTTCAGAATGTGTTCAAGTTTAACTATTACAGAGAAGATTGAAATCGTCAGAGTCCAGAAATCTGTTGGTCAGCTCAGCTGCTGTGTGCTTTGAATAGCCTGGAGACAGGGAGCTTGTCTCCAGTTACCAGAGAACGACATTTTTGTTTATGGCCTTGTCTTCTCCTGGAGACAGCCGTCTGACAAACGCGACAGCTGGCATCTATATGTAAGGATATCTGGGGATTTGCCTTCAGTAGGGTAAATTGCTTACTTTAATCAAAAAAACTCCACAACACATTGACTCATTAACCTCTTTCAGATCCCACCTCAAAACCCATCTTTTCCGCCAAGCTGACTCACCATGACTGTTTTTAAACTCTGTATTTCTTTTAAACTTTTAAATTTATGAATTTTGGAGTGTGTTTTTAAATCTGTTCTGTGCTGTGTCCTTGGGTGACCTGAAAGGCGCCTTTAAATAAAATGAATTATTCTTATTATTATCTGGAATTCAATTAGCAGAAGATGATTATTAAGTACATTTGAAATAACAAAGAAGTCTTAACAAGTATAGTAAAGCATAATTCACCTAACTCTATATTTTCTACAAATTCATATCAACATTTTACCCGAGTATGAATCAAGCTTGTCTTGCAGCTCTTCACTAATGAGCTTTTTCTCTTTGAGATCTGCCAGAAGACTGCTGACATTGGTCTTCGCCCTCTTTTCTCTGTCCTTTGCATTTCTCCTCTCTTTTTCAAGTCTCTCCACCCTGGCCAAGGCTTCATTGAGTCTGGCCCTCAGCTCATTAGGTGATGAAGGCAGGGCGTAGGAGTGGTCCTAGTACAAACAAAGGATGAAAGTACAAAATTTATGTTTGTACTCACTCAATAATTCACTTAGTCACATATTTGCTAACACAAAGTGATGTCAACTGTTCCATATCTTTCATTTCATCACTCTACATTTGTTCTAACAGAACTGTGTGGGAGTGTGTATGTGTCACAGGTACAAATGAATGAATAAGATGTTTCATGTGTGTGCTTGTGTGTATGTGAGGATGAGTGAAAAGAATGACAGAGTGGAAGGGACCTGGGGTGACAAGACATTTGACCATAGCAAGGGTCATGTACTCAGAAGAGCACGATATAAAAAAAAGAGTGTGTAAATAAAAGATCCTTGATCCTATTTATTCCTATTCATTTATTCTGACCTGTTTTGTCGAAATCCTCCAGTTTAAAATGCTCACTGCAGAGTATGCATGATGAGCCTGAAGAAAAGCCTTCCCACCGGAGAGCTACCTCCCAGTCTCCTCCGAGCAACATCCTTGGGAAACCTACATAGTATGACAAAAGTTGGCCAAGCAAATAACAATAATCACTACAAAAGTTATACGATTAGACAAAAGTCCTCCTTAAATGTTGAGGAGAAGAAAGATTCGGCCTACATGGGTTTGGTCGCGTTGATTCTCAATATAGTTTACGTTGTGATTTTTTCATGTCAGTTATCTGTGCTCTCAAAACGAGGTTACAAAAGGCTCACAAGTCTTACCTGTGGGAGGTAATTCCCCGGGATCTGGTAAGGCTTTCAAATTGGTTTTGGCAACTCCATGCAGCGCAAGACTGAGGCATTTTTGATTGATGTAATAATCTTTTCGCTATACTCCGTACGTAGGGTTGTATGCACTCCGCTCCGATGTCTGCCACATTCAAGATGGCGGCGACGTTGACGTACAGCTCAGCTCTCGATGCGCCGTCTACGTATATAATGTCTATGGTGATGAGCCCCAGCTTTCCTCGAGAGCGCGAGAACACACATGGTCCTCTACAAAATGAAATGTGAAAATAAATATCATGTATATTCACATTTTATTTTATAGTGAGTAACGACGTTGACAATAAAAATGTAGCAGAGTAAAAGTATCATTTTTTTATTTTCAATGTAGTGAAGTAAAAGTGAAAGTCGCAGCAAACAAAAAAACTCAAGTAAAGTGTAGATACTCCTAAAACCTACTTAAGTACTGTAACGAAGTACTTTTACTTCGTTCCTTTAGACCATTGCTATGGTGACACAACTGGAGTTAGAACAGTCTCAAAATTCACAAATGCACGGAGTAGAATTCACAAATGTATTTCAATGCACACACAAATATAAAGTTGTGCCCAAAAGTTTACACCCTCCAGCAGAATTTCTGATTTTTTGGCCTTTTTTAGAAAATGTGAATGATAACACAAAATCCTTTCTATCACTCATGGTTAGAGGTTGGGTTAAGACGTGTATTGAAAAAAATAAATAGTTTACTCTTTTTAAATCATAATGACAACAGAAACTTCAGCAATGACCCTGTTAAGAAGTTTACACAACTCTGGTGGTTTTGTCCTGATAAATGCACAAAAGTGAACACAAATGTGTTTGAATGTCTACTAAAGGTAACCATCCTCACCTGTGATCTATTTGCTTGTAATCAGTGTGTGTGTATAAAGAATATTGTCATTATGATTTTAAAGGAGTAAGCACATTTGTTTGTTAATAAATGTCTTCCCCCAACCTCTAACCATGAGTGATAGAAAGGATTTTGTGTTATCATTCATATTTTCTGAGAAAAGGCCAAAAAAAAAATCAGAATTCCCCCCCAACACACACACACACACACACACACACACACACACACACACACTCTTTGGCATGTACAATCATCATATTCATCATCAGGCTTCCTTTCAGGCAGAGTCCTTTACCACATTCAGAGCAAATTCAGCCACAAAAAGGTTTTTCTTTAGTGTGAACAAACATATGTCTCGTCACAGTTCCCTTTAGGCAAAATGCTTTCCCACATTCAGGGCAAATGTAAGGTTTCAGTTTTGTGTGCACAAACATATGATCCTTCAGATGTCCTTTATGGCGAAATCCTTTTCCACATTCAGAGCAAATGTAAGGTTTTTTGTTGGTGTGAACATGCATATGTATAGTCTGAGAGCGTTTTCGGCTGAATCCTTTCCCACATTCAGAGCAGCTGAAAGGTTTCTCTTTAGTGTGCACAAACATATGATCCTTCAGATGTCCTTTACGTCTAAATCCTTTCCCACATTCAGAGCAGTTGTGAGGTTTTTCTTTGGTGTGAACAAACATATGTGTCTTTAGATTTCTCTTTTGGCCGAATCCTTTCCCACACTCAGAGCAGCTAAAAGGTTTTCCTTTGGTGTGAACAAGCATATGTGTTTTAAGATGTGCTTTTTGGCTAAATCTTTTCTGGCATTCAGAGCAGCCGAAAGGTTTTCCTTTAGTGTGAACAAACATGTGCCTTGCTAGCTTTCCTTTTTGGCTAAATCCCTTCCCACACTCAGAGCAGCTGAAAGGTTTTCCTTTGGTGTGAACAAGCATATGTGTTTTAAGATGTGCTTTTTGGCTAAATCTTTTCCCGCATTTAGAGCAGCTGTGAGGTTTTTTTTTGGTGTGAACAATCATATGTGTCTTAAGATTAGCTTTTTGGCTAAATCCTTTCCCACACTCAGAGCAGGTGTGAGGTTTTTCTTTGGTGTGAACAAACATATGTTTTCTTAGATTTCTCTTTCGGCTGAATCCTTTCCCACACTCAGAGCAGCTGAAAGGTCCTTTTTCACTTGAAGAAACCATCATACTAGTTTCACCAGGTTCAGGATGATTGTGTGGCTCAGCAGTCTCTGCTGTTTTGTTTGTGGCAGATTTTGATTTTATCAGACAGTCTCTGGTCTCCTTCCAATCATCTGCTCCATCCTCAGACTCTGATCCAGTATCTGAGGAGGCTTTGATCTGAACCTCAATCTCTGGTTGTAAAAGTCTTTGTGGATGTGAGCTCCTTGCTGGTTCTGCTCTTCCACAGTCCTCTCCACCAGCTGCTGTTTCCATATGCTCAGTTAGTCTGTGATGAAGCAGTGAGGACTGAGGTTTCTCTTCATCATTTTCACTCTTCATATGGACTGAAGGAAACAGGAACTTGGTATCAGCC
>RPOG01003762.1:9518-24010 GCA_008086565.1 Thalassoma bifasciatum | reverse complement strand
GAGACGTATAAATATCAACTCCTCCTCGACCACCTCAAGCACCCAAGTGCATATAAGCTAGCCAGAGCTTACATCTATGACCAGCACCCATACTCTTTGGCAATGAGGGCCCTGGAGGCTAAGTATGGACAACCACGCCAGCTGATCCAGAGCGAGATCACCAGCATCCTCAATGCCCCTGCAATCAAGCCTGGAGATCACGATGCATTCGAGGAATTTTCACTCTCAGTTCATGCTCTCATTGGCCTGCTGAGATCACTGGAAGGAGACAACGGATCAGAAATGAGGTGTGGATCGCATGTGGACAGGCTAATGAGCAAACTCCCTGCTAACTACCGCGATAGTTTTGTTGAACACTGCTTGCAAAGGAGAATTATTCAGGACGGAGTGGAGCATGGCTACACCCTTCAAGACCTCTCAACCTGGCTGCAGACAAAGGCCCATGCAAAGCGCATCGCAAACCGAGCAGCTGTTCTAAACACACCGGATAGAGCGAGGAAGGAGATGGAGAGGATGAAGATTTCAGAGCCTCGGAAAGGCAACCTCAAACAGGCAACAATGTACCTCACCAATGCTCAAAAAAGAAATGTTCTCTCAGTGCCAGAGCCCACCTTAAACCAGTCTCTGAAGCAAAAGAAGCCCAAGTTCTTTCCATTCTGCCCCTTCTGCAACAATAAGGAACATTTCCTCAACAGCTGTCCACAGTTCACCCAATTAACAACCACCCAGAAAACCCAGTGGATAACTGATAATAAGCGCTGCTGGAAATGTTGCAGGACCCATGCGCCTGAAGCCTGTACTCTCCAGAAACCCTGTACAGTCTGTAAGGAAATACATCTTACCATTCTGCACGACACCATTCCAGCAGTACAGAGCACCTGCATGATAGTCAGTACGCCATCACCTCACCTCTTCCTCGATCAGCCACACAGATCCCCTCGTGTCATACTAAAGGTGGTTCCTGTTGTCCTCCACTGCAACAGCAAGTATCTGGAGACGTATGCCATCTTGGACGATGGATCAGAGCGCTCCATTATCTTACCTGCAGCTGCCAAACTCCTTGGCCTGAATGGCCAACCTGAAACCCTCTGACTCCAAACCGTCAGACAGGAAGTCCTCCATGTCTATGGATCCTCTGTAACCTTCCATATCTCACAGCCAGGGGATTCCTCCTCCCGATTCCAAGTGGAAAATGCATTTACTGCCAAAGAATTGAGTTTAGCCGAGCATACCTGTCCAGTGGAGGCGCTGCAACAACACTACCCCCACCTACGAGGCTTACCTTTGCCTCAGCTCCACAAGGCCCAGTCCCTAGTCCTCATCGGCTCGGATCACCCACACTTGGTTGTTCCCATACAGCCAATCTGCACTGGTCCAAGAGGAGCCCCGATAGCTGTCTGCACTGCACTGGGTTGGACGGTGCAAGGACCCACTGGTTTTCCCTCAGATCTTTCCAGGAGCCAGCAATGCCTCTTCACAGCTACCCCTTCTTCATCGGACGTCAATGATTTGATGAGGAACGTTGTGAAACTGTGGCAACTAGAATCCTTCCCACATCACAATGAAAAGGAAGTGACCCGTTCCAAACTCGACAAGTATGCCCTCCAGCTCCTGACTACGAAGACCACACCAGTGAGAGTCCAAGGACAACAACGGTATGCGACTCCATTGCTAAGACACCCCAGATTCCCTGCCTTCAGGGCCACACAACAGGCTGTTATGCCCCTTCTCCTAAGTATGGAGCGAAGACTCACCAGAGATCCATGCATGTTCAGAGTATACAGGGAGGAAATTGGAAAGCTCCTGGACGCTGGCTATGTTGTCAAGGTGGATCCTGAATCTGACCCCCCGTCTCAAGAATCCTGGTTCTTACCACATCATATTGTTACCCAACATGGTGGTAAACACCGATTGGTATTCAACTGCTCCTTCCAGCACCATGGACAGAACTTGAATGCCAGCTTGCTGGCTGGCCCAAGCCTTGGACCTTCTCTGCTTGGAGTACTACTCCGCTTTGGACAACAACCAGTGGCTATGACTGGCGACATAAAGGGCATGTTCCACCAGGTGCGTCTCCTGCCTATGGATCGCCCCCTCCTCCGGTTCATCTGGAGAGACCCTGAAAAGGAGGAAAATCCGGATGTCTACAAATGGCAGGTCCTACCATTTGGCACAACCTGCAGCCCTTGTTGTGCTATATTTGCCTTACAGCAGCATGCCAGGGCACATCCTGAGGCGAAGGAAGGAATTCGCAGGACAATAGAACAGTCCTTCTATGTGGACAACTGTCTGGAGAGTGTTCCCACAGCAAGGGAGGCTAGAGCCCTAGTGGATAACCTTCGGGACTTCCTCTCCAGTGGTGGCTTCGAGATCCGCCAATGGGCCTGCAATGTTCCCTCAGTCATCAAACACTTACCTCTCACAGCCCGATCTGAATCCAGCGAACTCTGGCTCTCTCACTCCACTGATGACCCTCACGAGCCTACCTTAGGTCTCAAATGGATTTGTTTGTGGGTACACGTGTTGTGAGATACAGGAGCTGACCACGATGGAAGACTGGCGTTATGTAGACAGCATCCATAACCCAGCGGATGACCTCACTCGGGGAAAACCCCTGTCAGACCTGACTCAACCACAGAGATGGAGCCAAGGCCCTCCATTCCTGCTACTTTCCAACACCCAGTGGCCAACTCTGAAGCTTGAGGGACAGGAGGAGGAGGACACTTGTGAGTTCAGGAAACCGACCAGAATTTACAGCATCTCCTTGAACCCCAACTCTGATCCAGCAACCCTTGATGTCTCTCAGTGTAAAACTTGGAAGGAGGCCCTCCAGACTGCAGCCAATTATCTCACCAACTCCTCCATGTCAGACCCTGATTCTGACCACTGAGACGATCCTTCGCCGAAAGGCTCAAGAGGATGACTTCCCCGCTGAGCTGGCTGCTCTAAAATCTGGCAAGACTATCTCACCCAGTAGCAGACTGTTGTCTTTAGCTCCTGAATTTGACCAAAGCCTTGGTCTAATTCGGGTTGGAGGAAGGCTCCGGAGGGCTACTGGCCTCGACCAAGATATGGTCCATCCCATCATCCTCGATCCCCACCATCACCTTTCCCAGCTGCTTATCAAAGATTATGATGAACGTCTGTTGCATCCTGGGCCAGAGAGAGTCTTTGGTGAGATCCGCAGAAGATACTGGTTGCTGAGGGGAAGAGCAGCAGTTCGAAAGCATCAACACTGCTGTCAGATTTGCCAGAGATGGCGTGCCTCTCCTGACATACCCAGAATGGCAGACTTACCACCAGCTCGACTCCGACTCCTCAAGCCACCATTCTGGTCAACTGGGATTGATTGCTTTGGACCACTCACTGTAAAGATTGGCCGGCGGACAGAAAAACGATGGGGCATAATCTTCAAATGCATGACAACACGATGTATACACTTGGATCTACTTGAGAATCTGGACACTGATGCCTTTCTCCTTGCCTTCCGTCGCTTCATCTCAAGGAGAGGTCGGCCCCATGAAGTCATAACAGATCGGGGGACCAACTTCAGGGGAGGTCACACAGAGCTGGAAAGAGCTTTCAAATCCATGACAACGAGTTTACAAGACAAGCTTAAAGACCGTCAGGTTGTCTTTCGATTCAATCCTCCGTCTTCCCCTCACTTTGGTGGCATCTGGGAGCGAGAGATCAGGTCTGTGAAGGATGCTCTGCGAGTACTTGGAGGCCAATCCGTCCCTGAGGCAGTCCTGCGGACAGTCCTCATAGAAGTTGAAGGCATCATAAACTCCAAGCCACTTGGATACGTTTCCTCTGATGTGGCAGACCTTGACCCTGTCACGCCCAACATGCTCTTGATGCGGCGGCGTGATGCCTCTCTTCCCCAGGTGGTGTATTGCAAGGAGGAGCTCATCGGAAAGAGACGTTGGCAGCAGAGTCAAATACTAACCGATCATTTCTGGGCCAGTTTCATCCGACACTATCTCCCGAATCTACAAGTACGCCCAAAATGGCATGTCGACACCTGCAATCTGGAATGTGGAAAGGTGGTACTGATTGTGGACCCTCAGCTTCCTCGTGCTCTCTGGCCCATCGGAAGAGTGGTCCAAAACACCCCGGACAGGATGGCCGGGTAAGGACTGCAGAGGTCAAGGTGGAAACTCAGACTTACCTCAGGCCGGTTGCAAGATTGATTCCACTGCCAGAAATCAAGGACGAGGATGATGTTTATTTGCCATGGTAATGGAATCAAAACTGCCAACAGTTTTTGGGGCGGCAATGTTGGAAACCCTCCCCCTCTGCTTCTCCTGATGAGAGCAGCAGCCACACCTGTGCTGGCTGGAGAGTCAGCACAGGTGTGGCAATTGCTCTTCTACAAGAGGGAGCAGAGCATTGAGCTCTGTTTCCCCACCAGACTGGACACAAAACCTGTTCTGCTACAAGGAGTGCGTTGAATAAACAATAGCACTCAAGCAGCATATGTGAACAACTTATCAATAAACCTGTTAACTGGATCCAGCCGTCTCATGCCACTCATTTCTCACCAAATGCATCAGTTTGACTACCAGCCCTTAAAATAACCAAACATGTACATGATATAGGCTTGCACCTATAACAAGACCACAAGATAAACAAATCCTTGTGGTTGGTGCTAAATATGGCCTAATGACTAATTTGTCTTATAGAAGTACTTGCAAAAACAGATATTAAATAAATGTCGGAACACATCTGCAACTGGGAGCATTAGATTCATTGGCCCTGAAAGTGAAACTTTCCCAGAAAAAAATGAAAGCTCTCTGTTGTTTAAAAGTTGAGATATTGATGAAAACATTTTTCAGGGCAGTTGTTTTTTGACCAACATGGTGCCTAGGTGGGGCTTGGGGTAAATGGAAACTCTGTTTCTTTTTCTGGTTGCTTATACTTTATTGTTTCTAAAAATGTATAGTTTTGTACTTCCCACAAAAATCTTAATGAAGTTGAAATCCAAATAGTGACCCTCACTAAAATAGTCTGTTCAATAATCTGTAAACATCCAGGAAGAAATTAAAGTTGTTTGTAGCTTTATCATGAAACAGTGATCTTCTTTAAACTCCAGAGAAAAGAACTCAGAAATCACAGACACCAGGTTTATCTCTAGTTATTGAAGCCAACGTGTTTTAAGAAGAAGCTAAACTCTGCTATTATTACATAAATAATCTTTAAAAACAGGGATGTAGGTTTTGTCTATTTTCCACTGATGTGGAACTTTCAGTATTTGATTCTCTTTTCTTCTTTTGACCTTTTCTCTTTCAGCACTTAGAGAAATATTTTAGAGCAGCAGCTCAAATGTTTGACTGTTGAATGAGCTGAGTCTTAATATTGCAGATGAACTTGAACTCCATAAAAACATTAAATCAGAGACTAAAAGCAGGAGTGAGTCAGTTAAACAGAGTCAAAGAAACATCATGCTGTCAGAAAGAAACTCTGTCATCCATTAAAAACAGAAGATTTATTTAATCTGTTCTTTCAGGTCAGATATGACTGATAATACACTCCTCATCAAAGTTTTAAGACCAGATGAAAAAATGAATAAATTAACATTTTGCACTGTTGGATCTTAAAAAGGTTCAAAGTGTAGTTTCTAAATGCAAGAAGAGTTTTTTGGAGTGAAACAAACAAAAAAAGTGAGTGATTTATTGTAAACAATAATGTGCAAAATGTTAGAAAGGGCAATTTTTCAACCAACTTAAAATTTTAATCAGCTGTATCATGTGAAGATGTTGCTGCTGTTGTCAGAATGTGTTTGTGTGACTGATAATACACTCCTGATCAAAATCTAAAGACCAGTTGAAAAATTGAGAGTTCTCACAGTTGGATCTTGAAAAGGTTCAAAGTACAGTTTCAAAACGCAAGAAGAAGAAATGGGGTTAGACAAAAGATAGTTATGAAGAAGTTATGAATTAATTACAAATGCTATGCAAAATGATAATGAGTGAAATTTTTCAACTGTTTTTAAATCCTCATCAGGGGTATAATGTGCAGATGTTGCTGCTGTTTTCAGAGTGTGTTCAAGTTTTAGCCCAGATTTCCCTCTGATCATTAAACTGGATATTTCATTTGTTGAGGGGTTTTAAATGTTGTTTAAAAAGTATTGGAGGTATCATGGATCATATTTTATACCGTCTTTATGATCAGTGAATCATTAACTGTGACTCCTGTGAACAGACTCCAGCTCTTTGTTTATGAAGGACCTTTGATACAATCATCAAACGTATAAAACAATAAAACTTGCTGCTGGCACACGGAGCATATGCATTTACTAAAGAGGAAAAAGTTCATTGTTTTTGTCTAAATTCTGAATCTGTATCATCATAAATTTAAGACCTAAGTTTTCAGATCAGTCTGTTTGTATTTATTTAAAGCTCCTGTCAATTATACACAAACTTCCTCATGGTGGGTTCAGATGAAATCAGACTCTTTATCTTGTCTTCATGTTCATGTTAATAATTGAACATTAGCAGGTCTCAGTGCTGAAAGAGAAAAAAGTCAAAAGAAGAGAAGGAGAATCAAATACTGGAAGTTCCACATCAGTGAAAAACAGAGACATGAGACACAAACAGAGAACAGAGATGATTGAACATGGATGATTTTACAGAATATTCATATGAAACATGCAGCACTTTCTTTGAAGAACCTCTTCAGATATAAACATATCACAATGAGGAAACTGGAGCCGATATTCTTTAGAATTCCACAAGGTGGAATTTTGCTCATCTGGAGGAAAAGAAGATAAAACTTGAAGTGCTAGAAAAAAAACACACGGCAGTTTTGGAATCAGCATGCCAATTTTAGTTTTAATCAGCATAAAAATCTAACTCAACAGAATTTTTTACAAAAATTTCCCCAGTAAGAAAACGGGAACCTGTAGTTCAAAAATATAATGTGATAGAGAAAAACTGAGATCAGTTTTGGATTCCCCACCCAAAAGTTAGTAAAAAAAAAAAAATAGCTGTCAGACCTAAGTCAACAAAAATTGTGAAGGAATATTTGTTAGTTGACAAACTTTGCTCTGTTGATGTGGAAAATGAAGAATGGGTGACTGTCAGGAGACTTTGTGTCAAAGAAAAAAAATACTTTAATGACAATCTAGTTCTTGTTGTTTTGTTAGTTTACTGTTACTGTCATTATCATGCTGCACACACACACACACACACACACACACACACACATAGGGGGTCATTTTAAAGTCTCCCCCTGTTTTGTGGAGGTGCTGCTCAGGACCATAAGCTTGTGAGAGTCTAAGTTACACCTTAGATCATTAACGAGCTTCAGCAGAGCAGTCTCTGTACTGGGGTTTGTCCTAAATCCACATTGAAACTTCTCAAAGACTGAATGGTTGTTAAAAAAAATCATTGAACTAAATAAACACAAATTTTTTCTCTAAAATTTTGCTCAAAAATGTTCAGTTGGACACTGGTTTGTAGTCATTCAGAACATTAGGATCCAAATTCTTCTTCTTCAGAAAGAGTCTCACCACTGTTGTTTTAAAGGCAGCAGAGAAAAACCCCGTCTGAAGGGAACAATTCACAATATTCATGAGCTCAACTACAAAGAATCTGTAAAAGCTTTTAAAAAGTGATGTGGGAACTGGGTCTAAAAGGCAGGTTGTTGGTTTTTCTTGGGAGAAAACTACCAAACATTTCAGTATCAACCAATCAAGTGGTTCCTCAGGTAAAAACATGTTTTCTAGTGAATTAAAAACATAAAACAGAAAGCAGTTGGTGTTTCTTCCTCTCTATTCAGCAGGTTTAAAAGGCAGGTGCAAACTGGCAGAGTGCTACCAGAAATGCTGAGGTCATTGTTGTGAGGAGGAGGCTTCGGTGCAGTGACAGAGGAGACAGAGAGAGAATCTTCCATTCATGCGTTAAAATACGTTAATTGTAATATTAAAAACTAATAAAGCTAAGGATAGTAGAGACATAGCTTGTATCAAGCATATTTTTGAGCAACTGAATGACTTAATGGATGATTTTGGGGACAGTCACAAAAAGGAAACATGCAATATCTACAATGAAAAAACTCCTTCCAATGCATTTTTGCTCGTCCGGATCATTCCAGCAAACCAGCACAGTTAGTTTTCCCAGAGGGCTTTTTCTGATGTGCTGCCCCAAGTGTTGCATGCTATGTCACACAGGATGTGCAAGAATATCCAGTTTTTATGCATTAAATGACACAAACACACTTTTTTTTCTTTTTTGAAGATATTTAGTTTAAAAAAAAAGTTTACTCTTGTTAAATCATGATGACAGCAGAAACTTCCAAATATGACCCTGATCAAAAGTTAACACACTCTGGTGGTTTTGTCCTGATAAATGCACAAAAGTGAACACAAATGTGTTTGAATGTCCACTAAAGGTAACCATCCTCACCTGTGATCTATGAGCTCCTAATCAGTGTGTGTTTAAGAAAAAAACAGGGTCATTTTTGAAGTTTCTGTTGTCCTTATGATTTAAAAAGAGTAAACACAGTTGTTTGTGAATAAATGTCTTTACCCAACCTCTAACCATGAGTGACAGAAAGGTTTTTTTGTTATCATTCATATTTTCTGAGAAAAGGGCAAAAATCAGAAAATTCTGCTGGAGGGTGTAAACTNAAAAAAAAAAAAAAAAAAAAAAAAAAAAAAAAAAAAAAAAAAACATGAATGAACTGAAATACTGTTGCATGTTTCGAAACAAACAAAACTGAACTTTAATAGTCACCTGAGAACAGAAAACTTGAGTTAATAATCAGAAACATAGATTTATAATAGTGCCAGTGACTGTGTCTTTATGTTTTATTTCCTCCACAAAGACCTCCAACCTCATGGCTTCAAACGTCATATTTGGTTCACATCCACTCTTCTTTAGAGGTACAGATCTTTGACTCTTGGAAACAAAAACTGCTTTAAAAGCATCATAAGTTCTGTTTTCAGTCCAGTCGAGAGTCTTTACTTTTTGTTGTGATGCTTTCACTTCAGCTCCAGTGAAAGCTCAAAGCCTGAGCTGAGCTTTTTTTTATCATGAGTGTAAAGTGAAGGACGACCCTCAGTTTGAACTGGACTGATTAAAGCTGTGAGCAATAAAAACTCAGGATTAGAGCTCACCAATGTTTGTAAGTGTCCGAAACAAAACTAAGATGTTTGGAAAAGTTGTGTTAAAAATTCACGGATCAATTTAACTACATTTGGCACATGACCCCAGAGGATCTCTCCTGTCTTTATCCCATAATCCAAGACATGCTCATCAGGTTAACTGGTGACTCTAAATTGCCCACAGATGTGAAAGTGTGTGAAAAGTTGACGTCTCCGTGCCACCAGTCCAGGGTGTAACCCACCCTTCACCTGAAAACAGCTGAGACAGGCTCCATGTTTGAAAAGAAAAACACTTTTCAATGTTTAATGTTCTTTAGGAGAGAATAGTTTTATTGGAGCAGTGTCACTTGGTTGTTTGAATCAGTGAGGATGTTGTTTTGTTTTGTTTCCTGACTCTCTGCAGGCTGCTGCAGCATCATGTGACAGCGTTTCCTCTGATGGTCAGATTTCTGTGTGACCCTTAAACTCATCAGCACTCAGACTCATAGAGACAGACTCTCACTGCTTCACTGTGTCCACTGTCCGAGTCTTTATTCTCCTTCACTGAGCTCTTCCTCACACAGGACACTGAATGCTTTCTGCTCCTGATCCTCAGACATATCACAGTCAGACACAAACATGTTCAAGTCTAAAAGCATCAAACTCAAATGAAACATGAAGAAGAGAAAAAGAAAAAGAACAGCAGACTGTTTACTCAGGGAGGAACAGCTCCATCTACAGGATGATCAGAGTATAGACATGAGCTGTTATCACAAACTGAGATAGAAAGAAATATAAAACCAAAGAAATGAAGTCATTACAAAGCCTTACACAGAGATTTACTTTCACTTTGTTTTGGTGNTTATTTTTAATGACACTTATATGATTTAAAAAGACAAAGCCTTTAAATCTCTGTAAATAACTTTTTTCAGACATTAGATGTTGAACAGGTGGATGTGAAAGAATAAAAGTTGTGTTGTAGTTTTGTCCTCATGTTTAATGACTGTCTGAATCTCTAATGTTGATTCACAGCTCATGTTTTGAGACTGTGCTGTGATTCTGTTGCTAAGGCGACAGTTTCTTGTATTTCCAGTTGACAGAAGTTTCTGGTATTTCCAGTTTACAAGTTTCTACAGTCACTTTCTGCTGCTGCTGTGACGCAGTTTTTTTCTCCGTCTCCAAACTTTGGTGAGTGAGATTTTTCTGTTTTAAAGACCGTCAGTTTGATTGAAGTGTACAAAGAGCTGTAAGCTAACAGTTAGCTGCCAGGTTGACTGCAGACAGCTGATGTGACTGTGACAGAAGTTTAGGGAACACACTGACTCTCAGTCTGGAGGCTATATGCTAACCATGCTAATCCTGTTAGCAGTCCAGTCACAGACAGATTCTGTTTTCTTAACCACCTACAGTAAAACTTCTCATGGATGGAGGATGGAGTCTTCACTAGAAACTGCCTTTGAATGGAGTTTTTAGTCTGACTGCTTAGTTACATGTGTTTTTGAAGCTTCACTGTTTTTTAGTTATGAAAAGAGGAAGTAATGCTGATGACAAAACTACTTCTGTCCTTTGAAAAAAAAGTTTATATGTAGTTTGTATAGATTTGAATAATTTTTGAAGTGGTCCTTTTTTGTAAGATGGGCTCAAAACACTACATTCAAAAGTCCCTGCAACAAACTACATTTGTAAGTGGGATTTTTCTAAAAGTTCACCTCAACAGAGTTTGATGATCCTCAAAAAAAAAGAAAGAAAAAGGGCAGATCTTCAAACAGTCATTGAGGATTGATCTGAAACAGGTAAGAAACCTGTTTAGAGCATAGACTGTCTCATTGATGGAAGTCGTCGCTGTGACATCATCTGTCTGTTTCTGCAGCCATGTTGGAATTGGGACAAGTGCCCGAACTCACAGCTATTGGGCGACCATCAGTTACATGATCTGAGCCGTGGCTCTGATTGGGCAAGCTCTTGATCTTAATGTCTTATTGCTGCCACAAGTAAAAAAATAAAAAATAAACAGAAAAAAACTGAGCTCTGTGAAGGATAGAACAATAAGTTTGTGTACACTCAGAAAATCCACAGATTTATGAGCAAAACTCCTGCTGGGTCATCACACTGCAGCAGTCTCTGTGTGTCAGTCACTACACACACACACACACACACACACACACACACACACACACACTCAGCCCCTCCCTCCTGCTCCTCTGAACCTCGCTCTCTCAGATGCATTCACTGACTCTTACAACAGTCAGAATAAAAAAAAACTAGGAACAACTTAAGCAAATGTGAACTGCTGTTCTTTAAACATGAACTGTTTCAATGAACTCACAATTCGTGATATCTAATCATTAAATTATTTCGTCATAGTAGTTTATATCTTAACTTGGTAATAATTATTAGGACATAAGTCAGTATAACAAAATAATTTGGTCAGAGTCAGTGAATGCATCCGAGAGAGTGGGGTTCAGTGGAGTGGGAGGGGCTGAATGTATGTGTGTGTGTGTGTGTGTCTGTGTGTGTCTGTGTCTGTGTGTGTGTGAGTGTGTGTGTGTGTGTGTGTGTGTGTGTGTGTGTGTGTGTGTGTGTGTGTAGTGACTGACACAGACCGCTGCAGTGTGATGACCCAGCAGGAGTTTTGCTCATAAACCTGTGGATTTTCTGAGTGTACACAAACTTATTGTTCTATCCTTCACAGAGCTGAGTAACTGCAGAAACTCTCCATGTAGCATGAAACAGAATTAAATCATCTAAGTGATCCATGTGCAGTTCTCCCTTCTCCAGACAGTCTGCACATTCAAGCAAAGTTAAGCAACGTAAGTGATCACATCATGAAAAAATGATTTGGTATCATGAAATAACGAGATAATTTTCTCAAAATAACGAGTTATGTATCTCGAAATAAAAAGATATTATCACAATTTTTTTTTCACCTGGCACAATTTCACTTTTTTTTAAATGTGGCAGCAATACCCTTCTGTATTTTCTGAACAGCTGAGATGGAATAAAATGTCACCCCCTGCACAGTGTGTGCTGTCAGTGATCCAGAGAGTTTTTGTACCAGGCTGTAAATGTGCTCATTTCAGCTCTAAAAATGCCTTTTATTGGCTTGGTGTGTACGTGACTTCTGCTTGAAGACCTCGGTCGGAGTCCTCCAGAGACCTTCTTGTCGTGAAGACGTAACAGAGTATTTTCTGAACTCCAACGACGAACCAAAACTTGGTTTGTCCGGCCACGTCGGTACAACCTTAACCCTGTCGGTAACCCACGGACTCAGTCAGGTGATCTGAGCTGTGCCTCTGATTGGGCGAGCTCTTAATCATAAATTAATTATAAATTTTATTTATAGAGCGCTTTTCAAAAAACTCAAAGTCGCTTTACATTGAAAATGTTAAAAGTGCAGGTAAGAACAAACAGGTAAAACAATGCTCAACAGGGTAAAAAAATAACAGTGCAGATTAATAACAATTGAAATAAAAGAAAATGGACAAAAGAAAATGAGTAGACAGGATGTTCTAGGATTGAATGGTTACTATGGAGTTGAAAGCAGTGTGGGAAAAGGTGAGTTTTTAATCTGGTTTTGAAGGTGGTGAGGTCAGCAGAGTCCTGGATTTGTTGTGGTAGTGAGTTCCAAAGACAGGGGGCAGCAACAGAGAAGGCTCTGTCCCCCCAGGTTCGGTGCTTGGTCCTAGGGACAGTGAGGAGGTTCACAACTGAGGAGCGGAGGGGACAGAGAGGGGTGTAGGGGTGGAGCATGTTTGTAAGGTATGAGGGGGCCTGGTTATGGAGGCTTTGTGAGTAAGAAGAAGTATTTTGGATTTAATGTGGTACAGGATGGGGAGCCAGTGCAGCAACATTTCCTACCCCCACTACACAAGTACCCTTGCCCACACTCACTCCTCCGCCCGCCACCTCAAGACCTATATGACTTCAAATATCTCCTCCCACCAACCACTCGGCATCTACTACGACAATGTCATCAGCTACGCACTCCATTACTTCCGCACCTACTCCCATTCAGCTGCGGGGAAGGAGAGAGATGGGTGAAGATGGGCAATATTTTTTAGGTGATGAAATGCTGTTTTAGTTATTGTTTTTATGTGGTGGTTGAGGTGGAGGGAACTGTCAAAGATTACTCCGAGGTTACAGCAGTGGGGAGAGGGTGATAGGGTGGAGTTATTGAAGGTGAGGTGGAAATCTTTGACTGTGGAGGTGAGGGATTGTGGACCTATGATGAGGATATTGGTTTTAGAAATGTTGAGTTTGAGGAAGTTTGATTGTAACCAGGAGCTCATGTCAGACAGGCAGTTGGAGAGGGTGGAGTGGATCTGAGGACTGATGGAGTTGGTGGATATGTACAGTTGAATATCGTCTGTGTAACAATGGACATGGAGACTGTGGTGGTGGATAATCTGACTGAGGGGGGGGGTACAGGATGAAAAGGAGAGGACCGAGCACCGAGCCCTGAGGGACACCTTGGGACAGGGGGGCAGTAGTGGAGGAGCAGTTGTTTACAAAGATGAATTGTTTCCGGTCTGTGAGGTATGATTGTAGCCAGGAGAGGGCATCGTCCGTGATGAGTAGAAGGGAGTTGAGGCGGGAAAGGAGGATGGAGTGGTTGATTGTATCAAAAGCAGCAGTGAGGTCCAGGAGGATGAGGATGGAGAGTTGGCCAGAGTCTGAGGAGAGGAGGATCTCTTGATTGTTATTTCTTCCAAGCTGAGTTCGAAGAAAATTCACCCCCGCAGGTGTTTGTGTGCAGGTAGATGTGATGTTTATAACCTGACACTGAGGTGATGATGGAGGTGAATCAGCAGAATCTTCTCTCTGTTTCCTCCACAGCTGAAGCTACAAAGTCCCTGTGACTGGTTGTGACTCCAGCAGGGGGCGCTCTGCCATGGATCAGTGTGAGGACACAGAGGAGAGAGTTCCTCCCTCTAAAACCTCTCTGGATGAAGAACATGGAGCTCTGAGGTGAGAGAATGATGTCGAACTGTCCATGACTCTTCTTCATGTCAGAGCTCAGCACTGACATCACTGACACCTGCTGTTCATCTACTGAACTACAGTTTACAGTCACACTCACTGACACCTGCTGTTCATCTACTGAACTACAGTTTACAGTCACACTCACTGACACCTGCTGTTCATCTACTGAACTACAGTTTACAGTCACACTCACTGACACCTGCTGTTCATCTACTGAACTACAGTTTACAGTCACACTCACTGACACCTGCTGTTCATCTACTGAACTACAGTTTACAGTCACACTCACTGACACCTGCTGTTCATCTACTGAACTACAGTTCACAGTCACACTCACTGACACCTGCTGTTCATCTACTGAACTACAGTTTACAGTCACACTCACTGACACCTGCTGTTCATCTACTGAACTACAGTTTAC
>RPOG01003761.1:24993-49130 GCA_008086565.1 Thalassoma bifasciatum | reverse complement strand
GTGAACATGCTTCATGTTTGGCATCCACTGTCTGGAATTGACGTCCATTTTTGTCAACTTCCCTCTCCATCCCCAAATGTTCTCAATGTGATTTAGGTCAGGAGAACACGCAGGATACTCCTACAGAGTGAGATTATTTCTCTGGAAGAAGAGGTCCTTTGTCAGGAGGCCACAGTGAACTGCAGCGTTGTCCTGTTGAAAAACCCAGTCATTAGCACACAGAGCAGGGGCCTCAGTCATGAAGGATGATGCCTGTGCCATCTCCATATAACCAGGTGCCATTTGACGCCCCTGCACAACCATCAGCTCCATTTTTCCACTGAAGGAAAAAGCAGATCGTGATGTGTCAGGACAGTAACATTGGACGCTATCAGGACCATCAAGGTTCAATTTTTTCTCTTCAGAAAATCCAAATTTCTCCCACCTTTCAATGTCCAATGTTTGCTGCTACCCACCAAAGTCCAAACGGAAAATGTAGCGGAAGGAGACAAGGCCTTTGAAGAGGTTTTTGTTCTTAAAGCTGTTCTCTCTCAGACGCCGCCTGATGGTTACTGTGCTGCAGTCAGCTCCAGTTATGGGCTTGATTTGGGCCCAGGATCATCCTATGTCTTGATCGACAGCCAATCAGATCTTTTGGCTCAGTGCTGGTAAAATATTTTTGGGTCTACCATTGACTTTTTTGTTCCATAACCCTTCAGGATTATTGAAGAAATTTAGAATGTCTGTCTCACTGCGTCCAACCTCAGTATTGGTGGCGTTGCATTGTGAGAGGCCTCAACAATCTGACCACGATCAAAGACAGAACAATTTTTAGTCTTTGCCATCAAGAGGTCATGACAGATAATCACATTGAATCCACAATTTTATGCAGATTTTGTCTTTTGAAGGCTGCAGTCTTAAACTTTTGATCAACTGATGAACAAAATTGTTGTTTTCAATTAATCGCTTACCATTTTCGTTTGCCACGCTCCCATTTCGATCAAAAGTGTAAAATTTAATTATCCAAAAAGTTTATCATATTCTTATTAAATGATATTGTTGAAAGAGCTCTGCTGTATCACGTTGTCCGCATTGTGGGTGTAAATTAGAAAAAAATGTTGGAGATACGATGTCACTGATTTCACCTATTAAATCCACTTCAGTCTTATAATGATTAAACACGGTTTGAATATTTTATGCTCAGTGATTCTAACTCCATTTGGATTTGTACATTATTGTTCCTCCACCTTATCAAAGCTCTTTGATTTCAGCTCATAAAGAGCCATGATGTCACCTGTCAGTGTCCATCTAAGCCGCCAATGAAGACGTGACAGCCTTTAGGGGGCCAGAATACTATTAACGCTGCATTTCATCCCAAATGGGCTTTTATTAAAATGAACGCCTAATTAAATTCCAAGATGAGGGGGCAGCGAACAATGCCAGACAGTGGCTACTTTGATTCCCCCCCCTCCTTGTTTTAAAGTAATTATGCGGGGCCTGACATGAGTGAGCACGCTGCCGGAGACCCCTCTAATGAGTTAAGCAAGAAAAATCGCCACAGTCGTCTTCCCTGGCAGCAGCTAATTGCCTGGCCACATCGGGCCAACGCTAACACTGTCATTTAAAATGTGCTTTTCTTCTATTTCTTCTGCTTTTTAATTAGTTAATTGACATGTCTGTGTAGGTGGACTGTAAATACTCACTAGCTGCTGTTCCTGTAGGAAGAAGCGCNGTGGCGTTGCATTGTGAGAGGCCTCAACAATCTGACCACGATCAAAGACAGAACAATTTTTAGTCTTTGCCATCAAGAGGTCATGACAGATAATCACATTGAATCCACAATTTTATGCAGATTTTGTCTTTTGAAGGCTGCAGTCTTAAACTTTTGATCAACTGATGAACAAAATTGTTGTTTTCAATTAATCGCTTACCATTTTCGTTTGCCACGCTCCCATTTCGATCAAAAGTGTAAAATTTAATTATCCAAAAAGTTTATCATATTCTTATTAAATGATATTGTTGAAAGAGCTCTGCTGTATCACGTTGTCCGCATTGTGGGTGTAAATTAGAAAAAAATGTTGGAGATACGATGTCACTGATTTCACCTATTAAATCCACTTCAGTCTTATAATGATTAAACACGGTTTGAATATTTTATGCTCAGTGATTCTAACTCCATTTGGATTTGTACATTATTGTTCCTCCACCTTATCAAAGCTCTTTGATTTCAGCTCATAAAGAGCCATGATGTCACCTGTCAGTGTCCATCTAAGCCGCCAATGAAGACGTGACAGCCTTTAGGGGGCCAGAATACTATTAACGCTGCATTTCATCCCAAATGGGCTTTTATTAAAATGAACGCCTAATTAAATTCCAAGATGAGGGGGCAGCGAACAATGCCAGACAGTGGCTACTTTGATTCCCCCCCCTCCTTGTTTTAAAGTAATTATGCGGGGCCTGACATGAGTGAGCACGCTGCCGGAGACCCCTCTAATGAGTTAAGCAAGAAAAATCGCCACAGTCGTCTTCCCTGGCAGCAGCTAATTGCCTGGCCACATCGGGCCAACGCTAACACTGTCATTTAAAATGTGCTTTTCTTCTATTTCTTCTGCTTTTTAATTAGTTAATTGACATGTCTGTGTAGGTGGACTGTAAATACTCACTAGCTGCTGTTCCTGTAGGAAGAAGCGCTAGCATGGGTTGTAGATGAAGGTCAACAAACTTTTTTTAAAAAGCCTGAACTGTGCTCTTGAGAGATTTGAACATGCAGTATTATGTTAATGCTCATGGTCAAAGGTATAAAAGCAGCTGCTTATGACATAAGAGGCATCATGAGAGGCCAGGAAGTGTCTCTGATGCATCACTGATGAGCGGCTGAATGAGAGCAATGTAACCCTTCAGAAAGAAGTCCCAAAAAAAAATAAAACATGGCATAGAAACCTGCAGTTTCAACATCAAATGTGAAATATAAATCCTGGGTAAAATAACAGAGAGAGGGAAATGCAAAAACACCAGTTATGATTCAGTTATGACATTTTAGTTTGCCTTCAGGCAGCACTGTCCAAATCTATAATAATCAGATGAAGAGGAAAAAAAAAAAAAAAAGCGACTATTATAATCACACCAAAAATGTCACAGCAATCCTGTCACTCATCCCATCTCTCATGCATGTGTGCACACACTCACACACACACACTCACACAAAGCTTGTGCATGCCTCTGCTGTTACATCTACAAATGCATCTACATCTACAACGCCACCGCTAACATTTGCAATGTTTCTGGACCTCCAAACAAGGGAATCAGTGAGACAGCACATAATTATTCATATGTTTCACTTAACCTTTAACATGCAGCCCCATACAGTGCCCCCACCAGCGTCTGCATATTGCTACCAGATTATTGTGAGAATGGCTAGGCATTTGTCCTTGTTTACGTGCCCCTGTTGAAGCATCCTTGGCCGTGCTTGCCTACACTCCAGATGAATAGCATTCCCTGGCCCCCGGAGGCTCCCAACTTCTCCCGAGACCTTTAAGTGTTTGTTGACAGACTAACAGACTTTGGCTTGTTTAGCTTTCTCCACTCGCTAAAATCCGAAAGGTCACCCGCAATTCCTCCGCTAGCCGTACCCCCCTCTAAAGAAGAAGAAGAAGAAGAGGAGGAAGGAAAAAAAACAAGACCTCAGGAAAATGCCCTTACGAGCGGACCTCAAGAGCTCTCAGGGAAACAAATAGAATCCCTGCTGCCACGGTTACCAAGTTTACCAACATGTCTCTATGGCTACAAATTACAAAATAGCTAGAAATGTGCCCCCCTCAGCCAGGCGGGCAAACAAAGAGGAAGAGGAACTGAACTTGGTTTCCCTGGCTGAGTAGATTACCCGACACTGACATAAAGAAACTGTGCGTTTCTTTAGCAGCAAACTAAAGAGCTGAAGAGTGGGATAACGTGCTCCATATGGCATATTTGGGAGGTCACTGTTACACTCTCGATATGGGGTAAAGCTGTACAATAGAATTATCCTGCGTAACATGCATAATGCCCCTCGTTACAGCAAACGAGCAGCGTGCACCCCGTTATTTGGGGTCTCTATTGTTGCTGCGGCGCTGCTCATTATTATGGGGTGTCTGGTTCAGGCCATCAGAGAGGCTCTCGCCACTGAGGTCTCAATGGAAATCGGCGAGCCCATCTCACTGCTTAGCAACCAAGCCCTGGGGCCTGTTTTGCACAGCTTAATTCAGATGAGAGTGCCACGCACAGGATTGGCTAGGCTCGACCCGCACCCCCTCCCTCCCTCCCTCCCTCCTTCCCTCTCTCTCTCTCCCTCACCCCCACTCTGTTTAACACACAAGAAAAGAGACACTAACTCACCCTCCCTGGCTGCAGCCTTACCTTGTGTATCTCTTCTGCTCTCCTTCTATCTTTCTGTATCTACATTGTTCTTCTGTGCGCCTGGATCCTGCTCTCTGAATTTGGTGGATACACCAAAGCAAAGTGACTGTATCTGGGTTTGATGCCATGTTTAAGCTTGAGGTTCAAGTTTGTCTGTAAGGCAGGCAATGATGTCATGTGTAGGGTCAGATATGTTCTGTAATGCCATTTTTTGTTTTTCATTCAGGTGAAATACAAGTGCCGCTGGTTTTGCTGTAAGGGACACTTCTCAGCTGAGACAGAAAAAAAAAACAAAAAAACATTTACTCTTATGCAATTAACATTTTACATAAATGTCAGCTGCAGCAAGCTGAGAAAGTCCAGTTCATTCATTGTATTTGTCAACATGATGAAGATAGATTAATGTACCACGGACAAAGTCTGTGATCTCTCAGTGCGTAGGTTTGAGTGTACGTTCCACATCATGAAAAACCCTCTCCTTCAGTGTTGTTTGTACTTTGTTTTTGTCTGATAGCGCTCAGCCTAATGCTATTTTCAGAACCTGCTCTTGTCGAGACATCACAAGTCAAGTGGTTATAATAATACTTGGTATCTCCACCCTCACCTTCAGAGCTCTCTATAATAAAATCCAGTCATGAAATTACTCTGATAAGTATGAACCTGATGTAAGATCTATCTCCAATAAGATGGACGAGCTAGCAGCACTAACCCAGCACTAGAGAGATACCATTAGAGTAGCATTGTGCTATTCACAGAGACATAGCTAATGGAGCTAACATCGAACACAACGCCACATTGGAAGGATTTCACCTGCTGTTAGCAGACAGGATACAGACGAGTGAGAGTGAAACTGGTGAAGAAGTCCAGCTCAGTCCTGAACTCTGTGGAGGTGGAGACTGACAGGAGAATGACAGCTGAGCTGTCGTCTCTGATGGACACTGTTTTCTGGTCTCTTTTTTCTTATTGACAATTTACTTTCTTGTACTTCTGGTGTGACTCTGAATTTCCCTTTGGGGATTATCAGAGTACATTCCATAATTTTCTATTTTATTTACACAAAAACTAATGTACTCATGAGTCGGGTAATGTATTCATTCATGTAACTAATGTACTCATGTTGGGTGAATGTTAAAATTTTGATGACATTATATTGCTTAACCTAAGCAATGTTAAATGAGTTAGTATTCTCTAAACATTTGAAGTGTGACATGATATATGTGTGTTGTTGATCATACTCAAACAGTTTGACTGTGTATAAGTGTGTAATTTTATTCACATTTTGAGAGAAATAAGACTGATTGAAGTAGAATGAGCAGAAAGTGACAGTAATGTTATTCTACACTGTGTGTGTAGATTGGTTTTTTCCTTCAGTGAAAAGATTCTGAACCCAGGAGGGTTCAGTGGCGAGCCAGCTTCCAGAGTTTGACAGAACGGACCGAACGCCAGCCGTGGGTTCTGCCCTCTTCGAACTTCAGATACAGAGTTGCCTCAGTCAAAGAACAGATAAGACACGAACATTACAAAATCTACCCGGGTAGTACAGGAGAGTCTCATGAGCACTTGGTTACACATGTGAACTTTTTGCTTAGACAGGAGGACCGTGTTAGATGACAACATGAGGGTAAGATATGTGACCTCTTTGACAAAAAAAACTTTTTTAAAAATTATTTTATGCATGTGCTGTGATAGGAAGGGACAGTGGATAGAGACGGAAACAGGACACATGGAGAGTGACATGCAGAAAAGAGGCCACAGGCCGGACTTGAATCTGTGTGAACCTCATGGAGCACAACCCAGACAACTAGACATCTGCGCACCTTTAATACTGATGGGTGCTTTACGTAGCACACTCTACCAGTGTATGAATGTAGTATGTAAAGTAAAAGAGTGTTGATTGGTCAAAGAGAAGAAGAGGTACTAAATATATACAGTCTATTCATAGTATTTTGATTGTGTGAGCCCAGGTTTGACTCATTTCCTCATGCATATCTTGTGTGTTATGCTGCTTCTCCATGCTGTAGGTTTACACATGAAGCTGCTTTGTGTCTGGAATCTGTCAGCAGAAGTCAGTCTTGAAAAGAAGTCATAAAATGACAGCAGACTACATCCTGACCTTTGGACTTTCTGTGTTGCCTCATCTTTTAAAACGACCCCACTTGCCCTCACCTCAGGGTGCTTCGCAAGCTTGAACTGACGTTGAACTGATGACATCATCAGTGCTGCAAAGTTCCCTCAGCACTTTAAAAGACAACACATGGGAGGGCTGATCATCAAGCTTTGTGGATGAAGTTTCAGTAGGTGGCACTCTTTTTTCTTTGATGGCTCATCTACTTAATCTACAGAATTATTCAAAAGAAAAAGGATCTTTCTCAAAGTGCCACTCACTCTGGGACCATGAACCACTCTAGGGGCACAAGAGTCTTCACTATAACTTCCCTCCTACTCTCCAAACATATCAGAGACTTAACTGACCTGCCAAGAGTCATATCCCTGCTCCGAACTGAGCGACAAACTCTGGCCTAAAAAATTATGAAGTTTATGTGGAAGCGTTATAATCTGCAGTTCCTCCAGTGTCCAAATGAGGAACTGCAAAAATATACCTCATGCACACCAATTCAAAAGTTATTCAGCTCAATAGTTTTGACATGGCTGACTATGATTGACAGGTAGGCCCGCCTCTTTCCATCACAATAACCTCAACAAAGCTAGGTTGGGCTCAGTATTACCATTATGGCACTCATCATAAATGAAAGGGTGACATCAATCTCAGAGCCTCTTTTCACGGCTGAATTTATTTGAATATCTTTTGTTTTTTTCTCTATTTAAAGTTGCATTTCTGTGAAGCATCTTGAGTGTTTTCACATGAACTGTTCTGCACACAAACAGATTTGTCTGTGAATTTGACTTTCATCCCCTGCCTCCTCACCGCTCTCACCTTCCCTCTTGTTTTTCCTCCTGCCCTCCCCTCTCCGCCTGTTTCCTCTCTAACCATCTTTCTCTCCTCCTCACTTCGTTAAGAGAGTGAGAGCAGAACGAGTGAAGAATCGACAATGGTGGCTGTGACTCAGGCAACCAGCTGCTGCAGTGTTGTGACGGTAATGAGGACGGGGTCAGTGTATATAGACAGACCGAACGACATCGGAGGACAGGGAGGGGAGAGACGGAGAAACAGAGAGGGAGAGAAAAACAGATGCGTAGACGGGGGACGGCCGGGTTCATGCAGGGAGTGAGCTCGAGAGTGAGACATAGAAAGAGGAGAGGGAGATCGAGAGGAGAGATAGAAGCCAGCTGATAGCAGCCTCACAGAGGAAGTACTGAGCTAAGCAACTTTCCTCCAACAGTGAGGTTTAAGTGACACTATATGGAGCATGGAAGGTTCATGGAAGAGGAGCTAAACAGTTGAAGAACTATTTAATTTCTGCTGATAGCTGACCAACTATAAATGTTGGTTGTGTTACCTTCAAGAACACAGCAATCTTGCACTCCCTTCACCTAAAGAAACATAATATTCCCTGCATACATCATGAGCAGTGATCAAATAAAAATACTCAAACACTCCAGTTTTAGGAGGAGCTGCCCATTGTTTTCCTAAGTTTGAGCTTGATCCTTTAAAGGCAGCTGTATTGGAAACACTTTACTTTACTGGTCTGCAAATTCCATTACAATCAGGTAATAATTAGGCATACTTTCTTTTTAGTTATTTTATCTTTTTCCCTGAGTTTCACTACTTTGAAATAATCTCTGAGTTTAATTGTAAGCAAGTCACAATGGGTAACTGTTTTGTTCAGTTTTTTAAAATTTACTCCAAATTTCAAGGTAAGTAGGGGATGATTAGTCAATAATTCATTTTAAATGGAATCAAAATTCACACACAAAATGCATGGAGAGTCGTGCCAACCTCATTGTTTGATTGTGTTCTGCTATTTCCAGAGAAGCAGGTGATAAATAGCACCTGATTTATCAAAGACATTTTGGGAAATATGAATTAAGGTCTATGATTGGCTGTAAATTATTCACTAATATAATGTTGACATTTGGAGAACATTTTGAAGAAACTGAACAAAGCAGTTACTAACCAATTGACTTGCTAACAGTTAAACTTTTTTAAAGAAGTTACGTTCTTATTTTCACCCAATTGTCATGAAATTTGGGGATAATTTCAAATAGATGAATTTTTGAAGGTTTGTTTGATTGTTACCTAATTCTGATTAGATTTGTGGAGCTGTAAAGTAAAGTGTTACAGCAAGATTTTGTAGAGGTCTTAGAAATTTTTCACCACTTCACTGAAAATTTTCTTCAGTTCTATAGAAACTAGTGGACAGAGAGAAAATGTCGGCCTCTAAGAGTCATCAGTTAGGGCGAAAACAGAGTTGTTGGCCTTGTTACGACGAGTTGTCAGGGTCACGTGACCCTCAGCATGTGTGTGGCCTTACATGCACTGTTTATGCTTGACATGTCCACAAGGTCCACATGGCTCCTTGTGGATGAACAACATCATTTTAGTAAGTTAGTGAGTAAGTAGGTAAGCCAGACTTATTGTAAAGCACCTTTCATAGTGGAGTGTTTCTCAACCTCAGGATTTTTAACCAATGCAGGGTCCCCTGAAATGTCTAGTTATTGACAAAAAAAAAGAATATAAATAAATAAATAAAACGACTGATTTAAAAAAAAAATTAAAATCAATAATTATTATTCCTTCTATAATTAAGACACAACACACTGAACTACTCTATTCTATATTTTTTAGTATCTAGTCAGTGTCTTATTATTAAGTATTTATGTAATTTTAGAATTTTTTTTAAGTATTTTGGTATGGTCAGTATTCATGATTTATTTATTTATTTATTTTTTCGATTTTTTTTTTTTTTTTTGTGCACCAGTCCAGGCCACTCTGTGTTTGCAACACAGTATAAAAAATAAGAACAGAAACTTATTCTAGACAGAAAAAAAAATAATCTGTGGTCCTCAGAAATTTGTGATGTCAAAGGGAGAGTCACAGCCTGAAAAAGGTTAGGAACCACTGTGATAGATGAAGCTCCTGTGCTTTACATGATTAAAAAGCAGCAGACATTATTGTATGTAAACGAGCAAACAGTTCACAAATTAGCAGCATATTATCATAAAAAGCACATTACCAGAAGGTTAGGTGACAGGGTCAAAGAAACACATGCCTAAACAAGTAGGCTTTAAGGTTCTTTTTAAGAGTGATGATGAAGGAAGTGACTCTCATGGGGGAACCTTCTTCAATTTCTGCACAACTGACTCCAAGGCTTCACCCCCTCGTGCAGTCCCTTCTACGCAGAAAATTTCCATGCATCACACACCTCTGAAAAAGTGTCACTGCGGGACAAAGACGTGTGGGCAACATGGCGGACGAAAAGGAACTCCTAGTGTTTCAGAGAGATCATTGCACTGAAAATCATGGGATGAACAATTCATTGCAGCCACGCTCAGCAGAGAAGAGGAATGAGTGGAAAATAATGCCTTAAAAAGTGTAAAAAAAAAATGCAAACATCATCTGTTCCAGTTTAGTGTTCTAATAAATCTGTTTGCAATACACTGCCCCCTGCAGTTTGGAAATGAGTGCCAATGGAAACAGCATGGAGTGATAAACTGTATTGAAGCTACACATGTTCTCTTATGCTGTATAATCCTACTTTTACTTGCCTGGGTAGAGAATTAAAACCTGTACCGCTCTGTACACCAGAGATGAGTGTTGTCTGAGACCACTACGTCTACCAAGGGAAGGTTGTTCAAATTTAACATAAGAGCACCTCTTTGTCCTTAAAGAGGTGGCACTGTTCCTGCCACTCTGGTGCCCTTCAAGTGTCTTCAGGATTCACAGTTCAAAATAAAATAAAAAAAATACAAAAAAAAGAAATCTCTATTTTCCTTTCACTGCTGTTAAAAAAAATAAAAATAAAAAAAAAGTTTTTTCAGCCTATAGGCCTATCTGTAACATCATTTTAGCTGCTCCTTCTTTAAGGCTCCTTGCTTCACAAACCCCTTTCCCTCTGATTGGCCAGCCATCTGGAATCCTGTTGGGGGCAGAGCTGTGGGCCAACCTTGGTGTTTGAGGCTCATGTGTCATGAACATTGACTGTACATAGAATGGACAGCGTGCCTCCGCCTGTCACCGTTCTACGTTTTTGAAGCCAAAAAACCCCGTTTCTCTAGCTGCCATTGTGCAGCCAGAGTCTGCGCAGTAGAGAATTTCCGGTGGAGCCAAGTAAAAAAGAGAAATAAAAATATTTATTTCTTCTTCTTCAGAAGGTTTAGTCTCCTTTTGGCTCTTTCCCGAAGTTTCTTATATCCCCGATAAAAACTACTCACGAACGGCAGCTGTCAACTATCCTAAAACGAAACTTATGTCGCGGTTTTTAACGTCCAATAACTAATGAGAAACCAACTTCTCAGAAGAAAAAAAACCACCTGAACACCATGCAGCCAAATGACATCGTCATACCACCTTAGCGTAAGGATGAGAGAAACGTTTCTACCAGGTATCGTAATTTTTTTAAGTTCTCCCGGCTCATATCTGGAATACATGGGGAGGCGGGGCTTATGACCTATACTGCAGCCAGACACCAGGGGGCGGGGCATCTGCCGGAGGCTTCAGTTTGAGCCGAACGTTGTTACGTCCACTCATTATACAGTCTATGGTCACGAACAACTTGTCGTTCAATCGTTCCGTGATGACCTCATCACTTCAAGAAGTCTTGTGACAATATGGTGCTACTTAAAGAAGGAAAAGTTTTAAACAGTTTACAGACATTTGCAGGAACTTCTGCATCATACCTATAAGTAGAGGTTTAAAAATCTGCTCACATTAAGTCTGAACATACAGCACTGTTACTTTGAACCCACATTAAAATATGGGAAAGCAGAATACCCCCTCTTTAAGGATATTTACTCGATCTCTCAATGACACCATATGACTTCTCACTTAGCTCTTGTTATTTTGTTGTTGAGTTTTTAAAGTCTCGACTTTACAACTGCACCTGATCTGTCAGAGCACTTTGAACCCTTACTTCAAGAAGTTGCCACACAAAGTAAGTTATCAATGTAGTTGGATATTATATATTATTATAATATTAAAGCTTGGGAATGAGCACAATTCTCACTTTTTGAGGCACTATTACATCAAAAATCAACATTTGCATCGAATGTGTGTTCTTTGTACCTCAACAAAATGTGCATAAATGCTTAAAGATGATGCATTATGCCAGAAATGTTAGTTTTATATGAGATTTGTTATATGAGAATGAGCTTCTGATGCTTCCTTTGCAAACACTTTACCTGATTGTAAAAGATCTGAAACGATGCTTTCTTCACTCACTGATGGGGCTTTTTACCATTTAAACACACAGTTCCACACATTTATAAAACATTTAGTCAAACTTTCTGTCAGTTTTTATCTTAGAGTCAAAGATTAGAATTTTAAAAAGGTAAACTTCCAGTCATTTCTGAGGACTGGCTGAGGACGTCTTTTTAAGCGAGTGTGTAAAAACAAACAGATCTGTCGGCTGTGTGATTTGGTTGTCTGATGCCAAAGCTAATTTAAGAACAAAGTATTTCCCCATTCAGCTTTGTTAAAATGTAAAATAAACATCATCTCTGTTGAGCAGTTCAGTAGCAGGTTAAAATGAGAAAACGTTTCACAGTGTGCGTGGCATTGAGAAAAGGAGTGAAATGAAATGAGACAGTGGCAACATGGACTCCCACTATAGACAGCGTTTAACATCTTCACGCATGGCAGCTCAATTACCTGAGTGTAATTGCAATAACTCCAATACCTCTGCAGTCATGCTTGACAGTTTCCAGACCAGGTCCTGTAATTGCAGGTTGATATATGCAACTGGAAATCAAAGGGGGGCTAACGCGTTAGCGAGAGAACAACTAGGCTATGACTTCCACGGCGGAGCGGTGAAAATGCTAATGCAATAAAAGGCCGGAGTTATTAGCGGAGTTGTGAATGGCAAATTGGTGTGAATGCCAAATTGTCAGGGTTACTATTGAATAAGATGGAGAGCTAAAAAGGGAACTAGGTGGAGGGAGGGATGAGACAATGGACGTGTTCAGCTGGGTCAGAGCAGACAGGGGCTCATTGTAATGGGGCTTAAATACTAATAGCAATTACAGCACAGATCCACTTTTCTCTTTAAAAACTCTGCAACAAAAAGCTGGTTTATAAGTCTTTCACCGTGAAGCCAGGCAACATCTGACAGACAGAGCATGGCGCAAACAGGAGCTGGAGAGTGATGGATGGCATCGCACAGGGTGGAGAATTATTGGAGAATAATATGACGATCTGAAGACTTCTGCCTGCTGAAACAAAGTGTCCAACAAACATCCAACAGCCTCTTCAACTCTCAGAGCCAGGACGAGGATGAATGTCTGCATATGTGTCCCTCCTCAACAGTCAAATAATGAATCTGAAACCTCTCCTGATCTCTCTATTTCAGTCTCAACAGGTTTTAAAATGTACTTTTTCCAACCGCCCTGTGAACCATGGCTGCTGACATTTCAGCTTGAATAGTTTTAAGATTAAAGACAAAAGTTTGACCAGGTTTGATACCTCCTAATGTGCATCACTACCCAGCTGTTTGTGAATTTGGCGTATGGACAATGAAACCATAAATAGTTGGACTGTTAGTGAACAAATGTTTATCACACTATGATTTTGGTTCAAAATGAACTCGCTGATATTAAAGAGGGGTTATTCTGCTTTATCTCATGACACGTTGGAGGCTGAGGTCTGCCCCCGATAGAAGGAAGGGTGGAGTAAGGGGCTCCACCAACCCTTTTTGTTTTGACAGCAGCCAAAAAAAAGTGTTTTGGACACTGACTGTTTTTTTTTTTCTTTTTTTTTTTTTCCAAACAACAGTGAGAGAAAAAAATATAGTTTTTCTGAGCTGTGAAACACTGAAAGATATCACAGGTGCACCAAAGGTACAAATTGAAAAAGAAAAAAAAAAAAAAAAACATGACTCCCCTGTGTAAGTTTTCACAATTTGTGAAATGAAACATTTCTTACTTTTCTCTACACCAAACAAGAACAAAATATTAACACAAAACAGGATTTTGTACATGCACTCTGGCATTTTCCGTGACCTCCTGAGACCCTAAATACTCATATAGGGACACTACATTTCCATGTCTAACAGAACAGACTCATGCTGATGCTTCATTTTTTATTTCATTATCTAATTATTTTTGTCCTATTACCCATATCTAGTGACACTGCCCATGTCATCTTTTAGTGATATCACAGATGGTGCAGAATACTTCTACAGCAGCTCCCAAAGTAAAATAGAAAAATAATTATATGTGAATGAAACAAATATATTTCTGTACAATAGTGCTAATCACCAATAACAAGCTCATTACTTAATAGTGAAACTAACTACCAGTAACACCCCCCCCCCCACCCCCTTACAAAGACCAAGTTTATTTATTTTACCCATGGGTTAGCAAGGGGAAATAAAAAAAAAAAAGCTTGAGTCACAGGAGGTTAATATGTAAGTTACCTCTGTCAAAAATAAAAATAAACCCCTTAATTTGAAGGAGGTAACTTACATATTCTGTCTTATTCTGTAGGACTTAGTTCAAGACCATAGTGATGATGCAGTGCAGAAAAAATAAATTTAAAGGTCAAGATCATAGTGCAAGTTTTCATTGCAATAATTTGGTTTTCAAACCTCTGAAGACCCTGCGTGCACATGTGGACATTACTTTTCTGCCTCTCAGACTCATGATATTTAAAAAAACAAAACAACTTTGACCTGTTTGCCATATTTAGGGACTGTACAGGTGATCTTTTAGTGATATCACAATTTTCAACCCATTTCAGTAAAAAAAAATAAAATAAAAAAACAAACAATGTATGTTTATAAGTCAACACTAATATCTAGTAGCTAACTAATCCCACTAAAAACCTAAACACCTAACGGCTCTTATCAATCTCAAATAGCAAGGAGGCATAAAAATGCACATCAGACAAAAGCTCAAGTCTCTGAAGGTTAATTTTGACAAGTAAGATTTACTTAACATAATCATTATGATACTGTTATTCTAAATGATGAATTTTTAATATCAAATACAACAAAAAATACTGATAAATTACATAATTCTTGTCATTAACTGTTCTTACAAAAAGCTGTCGAAAGTGTGATGAATACATTTCAAATACAACTTCAATCTATTCAGAAACAAACTAAACTGATAAGTTGTTCTGGACAGTTTAAAGTCTTCTTGTGGTCACATATGTATCTGGTTTTGTTGTAATGGTTCATTATGTTGCTTATGTGCTGAGGTGTTTTTTCCTGATACTTAACTGCGATATCAGGAAAAACAGGAGCCTAGTAAGGTATTATGCCTTTTTTTTCTACTCCTCCCTTCTGTCCTCTCTTTCTCATCTAATGAAATGGGGCGCTGCGAATGCTGGCGACCCACAGTTCCCCCACTCCTGTCCTTTCTTTGTTATATGACACTGTTTAATTTACTAATTTATTTATTTTATCTTGTTTCATTTTTTTGTGTGTGTTTCTTGGATGGAATGAAACTGAAATGAAATTTTGTTGCTCTGAAACATGTGTGATGACAAATAAAGAAACCCAGAGCAAGTTTTAGACTTTATCATGATTTCATTAGGTGACCTGCATTTTAGGTCAGATTTGAGATCATTCAATTTGGTCAAAGCCCCAGAATGGCCTGTAACTGTACTTTATGTTGGCATTATTCACTTTGCTTCTGTTTCCAAAATATAAAATAAACCCCAAACCTCATCCCTTAAGGACCGTGAAAACCTTTGAACACTTTGTACGATGGAAAGTTCTACAGCAATAACTGAGTAGGTATGGTGGTATGTTTGAACTACCCCCCCCGAAATACATGTTTTTTAGTCATACAATCTGTTAATATCTTTCACTAAATAACCTCATTCAGATGGGTATGTCGGTGTCTGAACTTCAGGTGTCTAATTCAACACTCGTTTCCACATTCAATGTCCTTGTCCATTGAACTCAGTCGTACTTGGAAGAAAAACAGAAGAAATAGAGATTAACATGAGGCAATTTCAGCCATGTTTGCACCCCCCTGAAAAACTCCTGCCAGTGGTCTCATGTGCCTGACACACATCACTACGACCACAAGAAAAAGCTTACATTGGAAGATTTCACCATGCACAGTATTTTTTTTTTTTTTTCATTTAACCAGCTCTTTAAAGATGCATCACACTTTTTTTCTTGGTTGCAGCCACAATTGGATTGCCGCACGATCCTTTAATATCAACGCAACCACCAGGTCTCAGCTGCTAACCAGTCTGTAGTTATTGTCTTAGATCATTTGCAGCAACAGCTGTCTTTATAATTTAGTTCTTCATTGCTTTGGCACTTTTTCGCCACTCGTGGTCAAGTTAGCTACGGGACCAACATGTACGTGAAAAAATGCAGAACAAACAGAGCTGTTGATTGATTGACGGCTGTGGAGTCATGTGTAACCAGCCTGTTTAAAAATCAGCGAGGGTTCCATCAAAAAGACCACACTTAGTGCTACCGCTCTGCTTTTTTGTGGTCTTGAGGAAACCTGAGACCATGTGTGGTTGAGCCCAGCAGCTAAAGGGCTTTGTGTGATTCCAGCATTCCTCCTTATGTCTCGGGACGGTCCAAAACCACAGGCCCTGACACAAGTAGTGGTTCCAAAACTGACTGCCAAGATCCACTGTGAGGAATATTCCTGTTCTTTATCCAAGAGCGCTCCATTAGGATTTATAGCAGGGGAACATAAAGTACTCTGTTAGAATCCCTGTCCAACAGGAGGCTTGAACAGACAGAGTTATGACAGCAGCAGTCCACCAAAAAAAGCAGTGGACTTCAACAAAACTATTTAAAACCTTGGTTACCAGTGGTGCGTTTATCAAAACAGTCTGGCCTTAAAAGAGTAAAGAGTCCTGAAAATGCCAAAAGTCTTAGAATAAACACTGACTTTTTTTTCTACTTAAATGCATAAAAACCTTTGATTTTTATAAACCATATTGGTCTAAATATAACCCTGTCATGATTGTGTAAACAACCCTTAAACCATGTCTCTTTGAAGGACAGCTTTTTGTGAAAAAAAAAATAAATAAAAAATTGTTAACCCTCTGAATCCCAAACCCACCAGCAGGGGTAAAAAACAACTTATATTCAAATGACTGGCATTTCCAAACCATTTGACCAATCTAAATACGAAAAAAAGAAACAAAAGTGGCACAATTGTCAGATTCTCAAGTTTCTGATGGCACCTGAATGTATCACAGATGATGTAAGCAACACATCCTAAATAGCAAGAAAAAAATATGAAAATTTCATTGACGTGGTTGTGATTCTTATGCTCTCTTTGAACATTTGCAGAAAAAAAATAGTCTCCTTTAGCTAAATTCTGTAAAAACAAATGTTTCTACACTTCTTACTGCTTTCATCAAGCCCTGAATGATGGACATAAACCCTATAATCATGCTACAAAATTCATTTGAATTTTTCTTCCCATGGTTTTGTCTTGCAGTTGTAAACTTTCTGCTCAGAGCCACTCAGTACTCATTATTGACAAAAACTGCTTTCAGATTGGCACGATGCCTCAGCGTTGCAGACTGTAAACTGTGTTAATATTTCTAACAGTAGTGACTGTAAATAGTTTATCAAAAGTAAATAGCTTGTAATTATGACATTACACATATTGCAGTTTGATGGCACCGTACTGCTCAGGGGATATTGTTGAGTTACAGCTGGCTTTAGGAAAGTTTTTTCTGAATCCATAGAGGTGTAGTAATTCATATTACAGTGATAAATAAAACTACAGTGGGTAAAACAAATACCAAACATCAAATGTGTAGATTCTTTGAATGTAACCCCACCACTAATAATCTTCTTATATTCCTCAGGCTCAGGGGAACCTGAACATGTGTTGTTTACGTTAACACCTTTTTTTTAATGTTTTAGAGTATAAAATCAGAAGAAGTCAATTCCTTTCTTCATGATTAATTATTTATATTTTAAATGTTATTCCACTGCATAAAAACATAATTCAGTTACATCAGGATATAGCCATGGTTTCCTGAATCTATAGAAGTGTATGACCTCACTTTGGGGAGAAAAATGGGACAAAAGCAAGAAATGATAAAAAAATTGCCTGAGATTCAGACATATAAAGACCAAGTATTTTTCTTAACAAAAAAAACCAACACATTTATATAAAAAAGAAAAGAAAACTGTGAACTAATCACCATTTGCTGTTGTTGACAGAAAGACACCTCCTCATCCTGGGAATCAAACAAGGAAACTTGTCATTGCACCACTTTGGAAGCCTGAAAAAGAAAGAAAGAAAGAAAGAAAGAAAGAGGAAAAAAACTTATGAACAAACTTCACAGATTTAACACAACAAAAGGGCGCCAGTATAGTGTAGTGGTTTCGATTTTACTTTCCATCAGGTCAGTCCTCTATGACAGCCCATTTCTGCCAGTTTGAAAAAAAAAGAAAAGAAAGGAAAGGAAACTTGGCTTCATTTTTTTTTTTTTTTTTTTTTTTTAATTTCCGGGCCCAAATTAAGTAGGGATCAGGGATGAAAGTCAAATTTTTACATAATTATGTCCAAACTTTTGACAGAAATAGTCAAAATTGTGAGAAATAAATGCCAAAATTATAGTATGAAACTCAAATTTTGAAAAAGTCAGAATTGTGGGATTGAAGTCAAAATTTTGGGATATTTGAGTCAAACTTTCAAAATTAAATCTTTACACATAAAAATGAAGTCTTGTTTTGGTAAAAGGGTCAAATTCTGAGATGAAATTTGAAATCATTTGATAAAAGGCAAATATCTGAGATAAAATAAGTCAGAAATTAGGTGAAAAGGTGAAATTATGAGATTGAAAAGTCAAAATTTTAAGATAAAGAGAGAAAAAAAAGGTAAAATTGTGAGTTGAAAAATCAAAATTTGAGATTTAAAGTCAAAACTTTCGTTAAACCACTTTTATTTTTAAAAAAAAGTCTAGTTTTGAGAGCAAGTCAAAACTGTGAGATAAAAGTCAGATTTTTGAGATAGAGTCAAAATTTTGAGCCCAAAATCTGATTTTTCTACATAAAAAGTTGAAATTTTGACATCACAACATTTCAACTAAATGTTGGCGAAAAGTAACATTTCACAAATTCAAGATTTCAGTTTTATATCGTTATGTGGCAGAAATTTGCATTTATTATTAGAAAAAAAATAGTAAAAAAGTGTTAAAAACTCTGAATTGTGTAGATGTTCTTCTGGAGAGTCTGCTTCAGACTATTCATTCTGCACATTTTTTTTCTTTAAAATAAAAGAAGAAACATTCATTTAAATTTATGAGCTGTAATTCTGTCCGTGGGAAGAAGATGACCACCTCAACCTTGCAGATATCCTCACAGCTGTGACCTGATTGTAACTGTCATGAACGCAGACTCCCATAAAAGGGGAGAGAAAAGTAAGAAACATGAGGGAGCTCGGCACAATTATCACACCAAGGCAATGAGAATACAATTGCATCTGGGCCTCATAGTGGCAGTATCTTAAATTCCTCCTTACTGAGCCCCCCCTGCAGCAATTACACTTCCTTAAACAGACTGTTGGGAGCAAGGGGGGTGGGGGGAGGCCGAAGAAGTGTGGCAGCACGCTAGGAATAACTGTTGGTCGAGGAGCTAATAGGCATGGAATGATGACAGATATCATGGAGTGGACGCCTCACAATGACTGGGAAGGAATTAATAAGCAGGAATGGGTTAATAGTGCATTAAGAGCCAGCAGGAGAACGACGGGAGAGGAGAGGGAGATCGAAGACTTCAGTCGACACTCATTAGTCGGGTACCGTTCGGAAGTTGCTAATGGTATTGTCTCGTTAACCTGCACTTTTTACCTATTATCATACCTGTATCTTCACTCTCCGACACACACTCACACACACGCACATACACAAGCACACGTCACTATCGACACCCCCTCCTGACTTTACGTGTTTAGGATGACCGAGAAGGATGGGGAAAAGCAGAAGGTGGTGGTGATTTCTCAGACAAAAACACACGTTAGCAGAGTCCTTGCTAATTTCAGTCATTTTCCTGTAGTCATTACTTCAAACAGAGGAGAATAAAAAAGTCGCTTTATGCATCAGCATTTTTTTTCACAAGGCTGTCTGACAAACTCAACAATCTACTGTGTGTTAAACGGTCACAATTCAACACAGGAAAGTAAAGCACATATGGAACCTTCTTCAACTTTTGCAAGGAGCTCTTATTCACTTTTCTTTATACCTTGCACAGTATTGATTCTATGAGATAGTTTTACTCTTTGCTGGATGTGAGAAAGTCATGTGATATGGAAAGACAGATTGGATGTATTTAAAGAGGGGGTATATGTTAAACTTTGTTATAAAGTAATAATGCAGAATGTTTGTTTTTGATGTGTGTGGATTTCCAAACCTCTATATATTCACATGTTGGAGAAATCCCTGAATCTGACAGCAAACTGATCATACACTCCATTCTAAAAATAAAATCAGATCTTTACAAGACTGCAAAGGGTGAGGTCACCACATTAGAATCTGCCAACTGATTCATTACACTTTGGAAGGGTAGTGTCAAACACCAAGGTCTGCCCATTAAGTGCCTGGAGGGCTGGCCAATCAGAGGGAAGGAGGTTTGATGAGCAGGGAGCCTTAAAGAGACAGTAGCTACAACAAATGAAGGGTTCTCTAAAACTCACACCAGTATGGCTATGTGCCAATTCCTGTTTCTGAACCTAATATTGCACTGGGCAGTGAATTCAGAATAGAAATAAAGTGGTCCAGAAACTGAAAAATTAATTCGATTGGAACCAAAAAAATTGTTGGTTCCATTCTCCAGCATGGGTGGGCTTGCTGTAAGTTTGATCAAATAATCAGGACGTAAAGAAAGCAAAAAAACAGTTTAGAACAAGAGTGTGCAGTTTACTTTATATTCTTTGGTTTTCTTCATATCCAGAGAATTTTATTCCTATACAGTCATGTTTGATTGAGTAATGTGTTTTTGTTGAAATTTTAAACCAAGAACGATATGGCACTGCTTTGTACTAAAACAAACTTTTTTTTGGTCTGTTTTCATTCTCAATTGTATAGACAAGGACATTGGAAAAGGGTATTTCATTAATAAAAGACTGCAAACAAACTAGACCATGGCACCTCTGTCTGAGGCTACGTTTACACGGTGACGATCAAAACTGTAGATGCAAAAGTGGCGCATCGTCTTCAAGTTTTCTCAGCGTTTAGATGAGCGTCTTCAGGGTACCCTATAGTGGGTGAAATTTGACTCAAGGCCCCTAGGTGGCGCTTTGGTAGAACGCCGGCATACGCCTATATAACAACGCACATGCGTGAAATAGTTCATTTCTTTTCTGTTTCCTGGCTGAACACAACAACAATGGCCGTACCCAAGAAGAATTTTGTTTGGACAGACGAGGAGGGTGAACTCCTGCTTCAATCAGCCCTGAACTACAAGACGAACAAAGTGCAGCTCGGCATATATTGGGAATCTTTCCCTGTTCCAAAAGACGGTACTGCAACTTTGCGTTATGGAAGCGGATGACACGGCTGACAAAAATTAGAATGTGTACTTTTTAAACTTATTTGTATGCATCCTTTTTTTTTACTTTTACAAACTATTTGCACCTTTTTCAGTTCCTTTGTGGCACTATGTTAAGAAAATACATTTTTTTATATAAAACAGTGTGAACGTAATGTAAATATGACTCTTTTTTTTGGTAATTTCATGAATAATCTTTTTTTAATGCTGTGCAAAACATTTTAACCGTCTTTCATCCATTTTAACATGGAATAATTTAAAGTTTATCAGCTTTTTCACCATTTAATGTTTGTCTATAACATTTTTAAAAATATATATGTTTGGAAAAAAAAACATTTTTTCAGGCCCTAAGAAGAATAAAAATATCCTGACACAGGATAATATGAATCTCCACCACATGAACCATTAAATTTAGGAGTAAATAACTTTTAAATAACTGCCCACTGTAGGGACCACTATGCACCACAGGGTTAAAGCTGAAATGATGAGAATACAGTCAAAAACAATTTCAAGATTTAAGTTGAAATGACAACATTAAATGGTTTTGACAGTATTACACATCATTAAAGTTTGCAGCTTCTACACTTCAGAAATTTACCATTGCACTGAAGACTGTTGTTGAAGCTCCCGCAGCTGCTGCTAATGTCAGTCACACTGTTGGCTGTTGAGAAGCTGACAGTTCCCTATGCACCACTGGTACACATAAGGGCAGGGCGTTTGACTTTTATTTATCGGCGACTTCAAACTCAAAATTTCTGACTTTAGTGTTGTCATTTTAACTTTAATTTTGATTTGTCAAAAGTATTTGCTCGGTCAAAATGTCAGTGTCTGATGAGAGTCATTATCGGTTAAAAAAAAAATCACCAGAAAAGCTTTTCAAGCACAGCTGTGCTCTATGGGTAAGGACAAAATGTTTAAACACTCCATGAGTCAGGGTCTGTGGACTACTCAAAGTATTGCACTTGTATTTCATGTTCTGTTTTATTTGGTCCTCAGTGTTAGCTGTAATCATGCCAGTACTCCCTGACAGAGTTGACATTTAGCAGCATGTGAGCCCTGTTTGAAGTCACCACATCAACTAACTTCTTGCAGAGGGTTTGTAAAGAAGCCATGCAGATGAACTTCACTCAACCACTCATTGGTTTTACCAAAACAATCTGGTTCGGACAAAAATTCAGTTTCTGTTTGTTCTACTCAGAGTTTTCCAGGAGACTGAGCCTTTAGACTTACTGTAGTGCTTCATTTCTGCTCTGAACGTCGAACACGACATTTACTGAACATTTCTCTGACCACGAGGCCTCCTCTTCATCTCCCTACACTTTTTGAGATTCATGAATTCTGACAAGGCCACTTAAGTTTGGTCTCCCCTCCTGTGTCTCTGGCATGTTTCCAGAGTCCAGCAAACATAAGAATCTGATTTTTCACTGGCATGGAGCAAGTTTAAGGACATACAGCAGTTGAAAATCAATACGCCCTTGGCTTTACACTATCAGCTTATGTGTGTGAGGCATTCATGTTGTGCATTGAATGCTTCAGTTGGAAACTTATCCCTTATCTGTGCACAAACCCCTTCAAATCAATGCAGATCCTGGGAGGACAGAGTTCAGTCGCATAGATGTTCTGTCTGTGGGAGCTCCATCAATCTGTGATTATGAATGAATTTTACCAAACTCCTTTGTTAAATGTAATTATCATCTTCCCTTTCTCTGACTTTGGTCATGACTGAAAGAGTTTGTTGATTTTTCACACTGACATCACTGAAATCCTGAGCTGATGCGATTAATAAATCACAAACTCCAGATGTTGTGCTTTTAAATATGACAGAGAAGATCCCTGATTGTCTTCTTAACTGCGTTTGTGGTTTAAGAACAGGTGGAGGAATGTTTTCACTGCATATTTCTGGGGTTTGTTAATTCTTGTTAACGCTGTGGAAACAGGTGAGTGAGCATGCAGAAGTACTTTATCAAGATACATTTTCTACTTTGGAAAGTGTGAAAACAAGTCAAACAAATGTTTTGAAAAGTATAAAAAACAATTTTGAAATTCCCCATCCTGAGTTTTATAATTACAGTTCAACAATCCTCGCAAAACTTTTTCGTTTTCAGATGTTTCACAGTCAGAGCAAAAGAAACTTGAAAGAATTAGCTGCAAAATGTGTTTATGCCACTTTTTTCAGGCATAACCACTGGAAAGAAAGTAATTAAGTCTCAGCTTGGTAAGTGAAGTGCCGGATTCCTCAGTTTTCTGTTTTAAAAAAAAGAAAAAAACTTGTGTACGTTGGCCTTCTTCAGCACAAAAGAAAAGATCAACAATGAGAAGTCACAACAACTTCTTCACTTCTTCATCAACAGTAAGTTTTTGTCATGTTGACTGCAGACATTGGCCCTTTTAGGCTTGCCTTTGCACAAACAAGACATGGGTGTACACACACTGTAATACCCATTACGGCGTTTTTCAATATAGGCCCAATTCCAATTCCTGTCTTAACCCTCAATCTCAAAATGCGCACTACCGCAAAGTGTAAGTGCTGTCCCGATTCTCAGAATGGTAAGGTTGAGGGGTAAGACTGAGGCTGTATCTCCCTCAATACTGAGATTCTCCAACACCACCCTTGGGAGCAAGGGCTACCCAGAGTGCATTGCGTATTTTCAGTAAATAAACATGGCGTCCAAAGCGGTAGAGAAGGCGAGCTACAAATGAAGTATTTTCTTTGTTAATGGAGATATAAATATTACGAAAACCATTGTATTATCTTAGTTTAGACCCATTTTATGGATTATTTACCTCGTTGTTGCATAATATTTATTTTTATTTTACGATCTTCTGTCAATAGCGTCCAGTGCAGACAAGCCATGTTGCTATCGTTTAAGTTAGTTAACGTTACAAAATGGTCATTTTTCTCCGTGATAATGTAATTGTTTTATCAAGATAACAGCCTATATAACATGCTTGTGCTGATAATGGTATAAGATGACCGGGCTAATGTCATCTCCTGTAGCCGCAGAGTTTTGTAACGATAGTTATAGCTGGTGTTTACCTTTCAATAAACTATGGTATGCTGTGACAGCTGAATATGTCCGTGGTTGTGTTATTTATACAGATATTTTTTTGATCACGCTAACCGAAGGAATAACTGACAGACAGTCCACAACAATTTCA
>RPOG01003761.1:0-21712 GCA_008086565.1 Thalassoma bifasciatum | reverse complement strand
AAAGGGGAGAGAAAAGTAAGAAACATGAGGGAGCTCGGCACAATTATCACACCAAGGCAATGAGAATACAATTGCATCTGGGCCTCATAGTGGCAGTATCTTAAATTCCTCCTTACTGAGCCCCCCCTGCAGCAATTACACTTCCTTAAACAGACTGTTGGGAGCAAGGGGGGTGGGGGGAGGCCGAAGAAGTGTGGCAGCACGCTAGGAATAACTGTTGGTCGAGGAGCTAATAGGCATGGAATGATGACAGATATCATGGAGTGGACGCCTCACAATGACTGGGAAGGAATTAATAAGCAGGAATGGGTTAATAGTGCATTAAGAGCCAGCAGGAGAACGACGGGAGAGGAGAGGGAGAAGCTTCTGAAGTCAGCTGTGAGTAATCAGCCCATGGCAAGCCTTCAACGATTACCATAACAGAGCAATTGGACGTGAAAAATGGATAATAGTATGGACATAGAAGTGAGAGGCTGTGTGTGAGTGTGTGTGCGTGTATGTGTTCGTGTGCAGTGATAGCTGTGGGGGAGGACTGAAATGCACAAATCCTACTGGCTCTTCGATGGGGAAAAGCAGAAGGTGGTGGTGATTTCTCAGACAAAAACACACGTTTGCAGAGTCCTTGCTAATTTCAGTCATTTTCCTGTAGTCATTACTTCAAACAGAGGAGAATAAAAAAGTCTGTTTATGCATCAGCATTTTTTTTCACAAGGCTGTCTGACAAACTCAACAATCTACTGTGTGTTAAACGGTCACAATTCAACACAGGAAAGTAAAGCACATATGGAACCTTCTTCAACTTTTGCAAGGAGCTCTTATTCACTTTTCTTTACACCTTGCACAGTATTGATTCTATGAGATAGTTTTACTCTTTGCTGGATGTAAGTCATGTGATATGGAAAGACAGATTTGATATATTTAAAGAGGGGGTATATGTTAAACTTTGTTATAAAGTAATAATGCAGAATGTTTGTATTTGATGTGTGTGGATTTCCAAACCTCTATATATTCACATGTAGGAGAAATCCCTGAATCTGTCTGCAAACTGATCATACACTCCTTTCTAAAAAATAAAATCAGATCTTTACAAGACTGAAAAGGATGAGGTCACCACATTAGAATCTTCCAACTGATTCATTACACTTTTGAAGGGTAGTGTCAAACACCAAGGTCTGCCCCTTAAGTTCCTGGAGGGCTGGCCAATCAGAGGGAAGGAGGTTTGATGAGCAGGGAGCCTTAAAGAGACAGTAGCCACAACAAATGAAGGGTTCTCTAAAACTCACACCAGTACGGCTATGTGCCAATTCCTGTTTCTGAACCTAATATTGAACTGGCCAGTGAATTCAGAATAGAAATAAATTGGTCCAGAAACTGAAAAATTAATTCGATTGGCACCAAAAAAAATTGTTGGTTCCATTCTCCAGCATGGGTGGGCTTGCTGTAAGTTTGATCAAATAATCAGGAAGTAAGGAAAGCAAAAAAACAGTTTAGAACAAGAGTGTGCAGTTTACTTTATATTCTTTGGTTTTCTTCATATCCAGAGAATTTTATTCATATACAGTCATGTTTGATTGAGTAATGTGTTTTTGTTGAAATTTTAAACCAAGAATGATATGGCACTGCTTTGTACTAAAACAAACATTTTTCTTTTTGGGTCTGTTTTCATTCTCAATTGTATAGAAAAAGACATTGGAAAAGGATATTTCATTAATTAAAGACTGCTAACAAACTATACCATGGCACCTCTGTCTGAGGCTACGTTTACACAGTGACGATCAAAACTGTAGACGCAAAAGTGGCGCATCGTCTTCAAGTTTTCTCTGTGTTTAGATGAGCGTCTTCAGGAAACGCTATAGTGGGTGAAATTTGACACAAGGCCCCTGGGTGGCACTTTGGTAGAACGCCGGCATACGCCTATATAACAACACGCATGCGTGACATAGTTCATTTCTGTTCTGTTCCCTGGATGAACACAACAACAATGGCTGTACCCAAGAAGAATTTTGTTTGGACCGATGAGGAGGGTGAACTCCTGCTTCAATCAGCCCTGAACAAAGTGCAGCTTGGTATAGATTGAGACACTGTACCAAAAGACGGTACTGCAACTTTGTGATATGGAAGCGGATGACACGGCTGACAAAAAATTAGAATGTGTACTTTTTAAACTTATTTGTATGCATCCTTTTTTTTTACTTTTACAAACTATTTGCACCTTTTTCAGTTCCTTTGTGGCACTATGTTTAAGAAAATACATTTTTTTATATAAAACAGTGTGAACTTAATGTAAATATGACTCTTTTTTTGGTAATTTCAAGAATAATCTTTTTTGAATGCTATGCAAAACATTTTAACTTTCTTTCATCCATTTTAACATGGAATAATTTAAAGTTTATAAGCTTTTTCACCGTTAAATGTTTGTCTACAACATTTTTAAAAATGTTTGGAAAAAAAAATTGAAAACGTTTTTTCGGGTCCAAAGAAGAATAAAAATATCCTGACACAGGCTAATATGAATTTCCACCACATGAACCATTGAATTTAGGAGTAAATTACTTTTAAATAACTGCCCACTGTAGGGACCACTATGCACCACAGGGTTAAAGTTGAAATGATAAGAATAAAGTCAAAAACAATTTCAAGATTTAAGTCGAGATGACAACATTAAATGGTTTTGACAGTATTACACATCATTAAAGTTTGCTGCTTCTACACTTCAGAAATTTACCATTGCACTGAAGACTGTTGTTGAAGCTCCCGCAGCTGCTGCTATTGTCAGTCACACTGTTGGCTGTTGAGAAGCTGACAGTTCCCTATGCACCACTGGTACACAAAAGGGCAGGGCGTTTGACTTTTGTTTTTCGGCGACTTCGAACTCAAAATTTTTGACTTTAGTGTTGTCATTTTAACTTTAATTTTGATATGCCAAAAGTATTTGCTCGGTCAAAATTGGCCCCAATCTACTTCTGTAGTGAAAGCCCCCTGTGAGAAAAATATGGATTCATTTTTAGTTGTAAGTACAACAGGGGCACCAGAGGAACAGGATAAAGACTTTAAAAAAAGTACAAACCCTTTTTTGAATGATGCAGTGGGCAAAACAGCACTGGACTCATCTCAGGATATAACCTTGTCCTGGCATAGACAGACCTGTCAGCTGGTCTGTCATCAGCAACGCACTTCAGAGCTCATCAGTGTCTGATGAGAGTCATTATTGTTTAAAAAAAATCACCAGAAAAGCTTTTCAAGCACAGCTGTGCTCTATGGGTAAGGACGAAATGTTTAAACACTCCATGAGTCAGGGTCTGTGGACTACTCAAAGTATAGCACTTGTATTTCATGTTCTGTTTTATTTGGTCCTCAGTGTTAGCCGTAATCATGCCAGTACTCCCTGACAGAGTTGACATTTAGCAGCATGTGAGCCCTGTTTGAAGTCACCACATCAACTAACTTCTTGCAGAGGGTTTGTAGTGAAGCCATGCAGATGAACTTCACTCAACCACTCTTTGGTTTTACCAAAACAATCTGGTTCGGACAAAAATTCAGTTTCTGTTTGTTCTACTCAGAGTTTTCCAGGAGACTGAGCCTTTAGACTTACTGTAGTGCTTCATTTCTGCTCTGAACGTCCAACACGACATTTACTGAACATTTCTCTGACCACGAGGCCTCCTCTTCATCTCCCTACACTTTTTGAGATTCATGAATTCTGACAAGGCCACTTAAGTTTGGTCTCCCCTCCTGTGTCTCTGGCATGTTTCCAGAGTCCAGCAAACATAAGAATCTGATTTTTCACTGGCATGGAGCAAGTTTAAGGACATACAGCAGTTGAAAATCAATACGCCCTTGGCTTTACACTATCAGCTTATGTGTGTGAGGCATTCATGTTGTGCATTGAATGCTTCAGTTGGAAACTTATCCCTTATCTGTGCACAAACCCCTTCAAATCAATGCAGATCCTGGGAGGACAGAGTTCAGTCACATAGATGTTCTGTCTGTGGGAGCTCCATCAATCTGTGATTATGAATGAATTTTACCAAACTCCTTTGTTAAATGTAATTATCATCTTCCCTTTCTCTGACTTTGGTCATGACTGAAAGAGTTTGTTGATTTTTCACACTGACATCACTGAAATCCTGAGCTGATGCGATTAATAAATCACAAACTCCAGATGTTGTGCTTTTAAATATGACAGAGAAGATCCCTGATTGTCTTCTTAACTGCGTTTGTGGTTTAAGAACAGGTGGATGAATGTTTTCACTGCATATTTCTGGGTTTGTTAAGTCTTGTTAACGCTGTGGAAACAGGTGAGTGAGCATGCAGAAATACTTTATCAAGATACATTTTCTACTTTGGAAAGTGTGAAAACAAGTCAAACAAATGTTTTGAAATGTATAAAAAAACAATTTTGAAATTCCCCATCCTGAGTTTTATAATTACAGTTCAACAATCCTCGCAAAACTTTTTCGTTTTCAGATGTTTCACAGTCAGAGCAAAAGAAACTTGAAAGAATTAGCTGCAAAATGTGTTTATGCCACTTTTTTCAGGCATAACCACTGGAAAGAAAGTAATTAAGTCTCAGCTTGGTAAGTGAAGTGCCGGATTCCTCAGTTTTCTGTTTAAAAAAAAAAAAAATGTGTGCGTTGGCCTTCCTCAGCACAAAAGAAAAGATCAACAATGAGAATGAGAAGTCACAACAACTTCTTCACTTCTTCATCGACAGTAAGTTTTTGTCATGTTGACTGCAGACATTGGCCCTTATCTAGGCTTGCCTTTGCACAAACAAGAAATGGGTGTACACACACTGTAATACCCATTACGGCAGGGGTGTCAAACTCATTTTGGTGACCCCCGGTGTATGTAGAATTAGACTAGAGTTCCCCCGGTCCGGTCATTTAAGTAACGTTTTAGCGTATCTTGATTGTTATTCAGATGAAAAAAGAAACATAATCACGTTTCTTCTTCATTTAATATTTTTAGAAATATAATTTACTTAAAAGGAAAATGATTTATATAATACAACAACCTAAGAATTTAAAAAAAAATATATATATATATATGTGCAATTTCAACAACACTTTCACTCAGTTTAACATTTATTTAAGTGCATTATGTATACAAACTGATAACAGTGATTGTACAATGTTGCAAAAGATTTATTCACAGTTTTGTGGAATTTAAAAACACTGTCCTTTCCATATCTGGGAAGCAATTTGAACGAATGAATGATGAATGATTGTACAATGTTGCAAAACATTTAGTCACAGTTTTGTGGAACTTAAAAACACTGTCCTTTCCATATCTGGGAAGCAATTTGAACAAATGAATTGCCTACACATATTTGAAATCTTAAGTGGCAGCTGTTTTAAACAGACATTTGATAAAGTAAATTTGTCCCCTTCCTTGTTAATGCATAAAATATATACATATTAAATAAACCTCACATACATAACATATATGGCATGCATAAGAAATATTTTATTCAACAANATATATATATATATGTGCAATTTCAACAACACTTTCACTCAGTTTAACATTTATTTAAGTGCATTATGTATACAAACTGATAACAGTGATTGTACAATGTTGCAAAACATTTATTCACAGTTTTGTGGAATTTAAAAACACTGTCCTTTCCATATCTGGGAAGCAATTTGAACGAATGAATGATGAATGATTGTACATTGTTGCAAAACATTTAGTCACAGTTTTGTGGAACTTAAAAACACTGTCCTTTCCATATCTGGGAAGCAATTTGAACAAATGAATTGCCTACACATATTTGAAATCTTAAGTGGCAGCTGTTTTAAACAGACATTTGATAAAGTAAATTTGTCCCCTTCCTTGTTAATGCATAAAATATATACATATTAAATAAACCTCCCATACATAACATATATGGCATGCATAAGAAATATTTTATTCAACAAAACTCTTCTGTTGTAAATCTGTTACTGACTAGCACTGACTTTCACAGCAATTACTACAGCAAATATTCACAGCTGTTTATTTTCATAGTGCAACGTTGAAAGCAGCATTCCATAGGATTCAGTTTTGCTCAGTATTTGCCCCTGAAACTTGGCAGTTTGCCATCTGCGTCTCCCATAGCGCGAGCTTTAACTTGAATGCACGTATGCTGTCATAATACTGTATTATAATTTTTTTGCGTCCTTGCAACATTTTGTTAAGATTATTCAAGTNTTTCCATATCTGGGAAGCAATTTGAACAAATGAATTGCCTACACATATTTGAAATCTTAAGTGGCAGCTGTTTTAAACAGACATTTGATAAAGTAAATTTGTCCCCTTCCTTGTTAATGCATAAAATATATACATATTAAATAAACCTCACATACATAACATATATGGCATGCATAAGAAATATTTTATTCAACAAAACTCTTCTGTTGTAAATCTGTTACTGACTAGCACTGACTTTCACAGCAATTACTACAGCAAATATTCACAGCTGTTTATTTTCATAGTGCAACGTTGAAAGCAGCATTCCATAGGATTCCGTTTTGCTCAGTATTTGCCCCTGAAACTTGGCAGTTTGCCATCTGCGTCTCCCATAGCGCGAGCTTTAACTTGAATGCACGTATGCTGTCATAATACTGTATTATAATTTTTTTGCGTCCTTGCAACATTTTGTTAAGATTATTCAAGTGCTCTGTGATGTCAACCATAAACGCAAGGTCCTGCAGCCATAGTGGGCACTGTAATTCCTTAACAGGTTTACCTTTTTTCTCCATGAATTGTCCGATTTCCCCACGTAGATCAAAGAAGCGCTTCAGCACAGTACCTCTGCTTAACCACCTTACTTCTGTGTGGTATGGCACACNACTGACGATGATTGAGACCTCTGGTTCGGATGAAATTCACAGTCCGGACAACCACCTCCATAACGTGATCCATTTTTAAGGACTTGCAGCATAATGCCTCCTGATGCAAAATGCAATGAAATGTCCAAAAGTGGCCCCCTCCGTTTGTGGCTTGTACTTTTTCCCTGAACTTTGTCACAACACCTGCCTTTTTACCGATCATTGACGGCGCACCATCAGTAGCCAGGCTTACGGCGCGTGACCAGTCCGCCCCGACTTTGTCCAGCGCTCCAACGACGGAGCGGAAAATGTCCTCAGCTGTCGTGGTGTCGGTCATAGGCACCCACTCGAGAAATTCCTCTGTGACAGTCAAAGTCTCGTCAACTCCACGAATGAATATGGCTAGTTGAGCTACGTCCGTAATATCAGTACTCTCATCAATTGCAACAGAAAATGCCAGAAATGACTCCGCTTTGCGTTTCAGTTGGCTGTCCAAATCTGCCGATACAAGGCTTTAGGCAAGACGGTGCCATAAAGAGCAATTGCTAATATTGGCAAAAGCTTGTCGCTTCTCAGGACACACAATTTCGGCAGCCTTCAGCATGCAGTTTTTGACGAACTCTCCTTCACAATACGGCTTTGACGCTAATGCTATTTGGCTAGCAATCAGGTAGCTGGCTTTCACCGCAGCATCACTGACCTCTCGACTCCGGGTGAAAACAGATTGCTGTTTTCTCAGACTCACCAACATTTCATTTACCCTCTGTTTTCTCAGTTCTCCGTGCAAGCTGTTATATTTTTCACCATGCTGAGTTTCATAGTGGCGCCGAATATTGTATTCCTTAAGCACCGAAACTTGCTGTTGGCACACCAGGCACACGGGTTTCCCATTCACCTCCGTGAACATATACGAAGAGGTCCATTTTTCTGGAAAAATCCGACACTCGGTGTCCACTTTTCTCCTTTTTCTGTTTCTGTAAAGCGACTACTCCCATGATCTCGGCTATCTTTTTCACCCACTACCTATCTTGGTATGCGGCGAATGTCTGGTACTTCAAGTCACGACAGTAGACGACAATCAAGACGAGACTGATTTTGTGTCGCGGGGATCGCCTGTTATATCCAACTGCATATTTATTGAAATTGAAGTTAATTTTTTTTTTTTTTTAATAATGCAGATTTATCCCCCGGGCCGTACCGAAACCCCACGCGGGCCGGTTCCGGCCCGCGGGCCGTATGTTTGACACCCCTGCATTACGGCGTTTTTCAATATAGGCCCAATTCCAATTCCCGTCTTAACCCTCAATCTTAAGCCTCAATCTCAAAATGCGCGCTCCCGCGAAGTGTAAGTGCTGTCCCGATTCTCAGAATGTTAAGGTTGAGGGGTAAGACTGAGGCTGTATCTCCCTCAATACTGAGATTCACCGACACCACCCTTGGGAGCAAGGGCTACCCAGAGTGCATTGCGTATTTTCAGTAAATAAACATGGCGTCCAAAGCAGCAGAGAAGGCGAGCTACAAAGTTTTTTCTTTGTTAATGGAGATATAAATATTACGAAAACCATTGTATTATCTTAGTTTAGACCCATTTTATGGATTATTTACCTCGTTGTTGCATAACATTTATTTTTATCTTATGATCTTTTGTCAATAGCGTCCGGTGCGGACAAGCCATGTTGCTATTGTTTAAGTTAGTTAACGTTACAAAATGGTCATTTTTCTCCGTGGTAATGTAATTGTTTATCAAGATAACAGCCTATATAACATGCTTGTGCCGATAATGGTATAAGATGACCGGGCTAATGTCATCTCCTGTAGCTGCAGAGTTATGTAACGATAGTTATAGCTGGTGTTTACCTTTCAATAAACTATGGTTTGCTGTGACAGCTGAATATGTCTGTGGTTGTGTTATTTATACAGATATTTTTTTGATAACGCTAACCGAAGGAATAACTGACAGACAGTCCACAACAATTTCATTTGCATTTCAGGGGTGTCCCATTTCTAAGTCACAAGATAGACCTTAACACTTGGTTTTGAGGGCTACTAAGATTGAGGGTTGAGCTTGAGGATTAAGATTGAGAGTTAAGAAAGGAATTGGAATTGGAATTGTCTGCTGCATCCCTGCTCCAGCAGGTTGCAGCAGACATCAATCAATCAGTCTTTATTCATATAGTGCCAACTCATAACAAATATTATCTCAAGACGCTTTCTGAAAACACAAACGGAACCTGTTAACAGACCTAGGCATACAATGTGCAGTTAGCAGGCCGTGCAGTAATGAATGACCCTTTTTCTTTTTTTGGTGAATTGAAAGCAGCTTTAGTCTACATTATAGGTAAATGCTTCTATACTGTTATTACTCCTGAAAGCTTACAGGAGCTCAAAGGAAGGTCAAGGTAAGTCATTAAAACTCTAGTGGGTGGGATTCAGCTGGCATTGAACAAACTGAAGTCTCCATATGACCACTGAAAGCCAATAAGACTGAATACTCCTCCATAGTAGTTTTCAAGGCCTCTCTTTCCCTGGAGAAAAGGCGCTGCACAAAGTCTTCAACAGCACACTGCAGAAACACACACTTCTTTCCACTTCTACAGCAAATATTCAGACTGCAGCATACGACTGTCAACAGAGAGCAGAATAAGATTTAAGAAACAGGCAATGAAGTCATAAGATCCTTATTTTATCTGTTGTGTATGAAATGAGTATGAAATGAGTCAGCAACATGTTTCTGTGCTTCTTAAATGAATCTGCCTCCACTGATACTGTTGTTATTCTGAATCAGCCACCTCAGGGGTCTTCAACAAAGAAATGTGGGAAACAGATCAAACATTTTCTGTTTGCATGATTTGATATCAAATTTAACCCACAGAAGGCACCAGACACATGGGCGCACCCAAATCACGTACCAGATTTAAAATGATGTAGCAGCAAGATGCAAACTTGCTGACTCTTCAACTAGTGCAGATTTGCAACTGTTTATCAGTTTTTGAATTATGTTCATAGGTTGAGTAAATGTAGAGTTATGATGAGAAAGAAACGTCATGCTTTTTCCTGAATATTGATGTGTTTGGTGCAGGATGAACCAGTGAAAACCAGGGATTTTGTGGAAATTGCTAGTGAGCAGAAAGTGCTACCAATGAAAAAATGATGACAATATTAAATAAAATAAAATAAATAAATAAACTCACCCCTTTCCCTTTGGTGAAAATGCTCCACAGCATCACATAAATATATATTTGCTAGGCAGGGGGGAAGTTTTGGGAGTTTGTTTGAATTACATCATTATTGTTGTATACTGTGCTGTGTACTGCATTTATTTATTCAACTCTTATTTAAACTTTTTTTAATACGTTAAAACAAGAAGAAAAAAAAATAGAAAATGGGATAAATAAAATATTTTTCATTTCATTTATTTATTGTTGGGTCATTCAAGTAACTACCCATACCTTCGGTTTAACTTTAATTTGAAATAAAATTCTGATTTATAGCAACTTTAAAAAATGTATAATCCTTCTGACACTTGATGGTTTGTAAATTCTCATAAATAGTTTTACTAAATGCCTGAGAATGTGCTGTATTTTCATGCAAAGTGTTCTTTTGCATTGTTGTTTGCTAGAATTATACATTGTAATTTTTTTCTTACAATCAGCAATTTTTATCTTTATGAATAAATAATCCTTTACTTGTTTGTGACTCCCAAAATGAGTAACTTTTCCTACAGGGATTTTAAAAAATTATTTATCTATTTTGCAATTTTGAGGTCCAGTGTGTGAATACATCATACCAAAATGAATAACTAGTTATGAAATCACACAGGTGAAGTTGTGGTGGAAAAAAAGACACCCAGCCAGACAAGGTAAATAATTTTTATTTTTCAAAAACTGAAAAGTCAAAAAGTCAAATATGGCCAGTTGACCCCTTGACCTCAGAAAGTTAGCCTCTGATTTGTTTACATATTTACTATCATGGATGGAAAAAATACAACTTTGAATAGTTTTATGACTTTTGAAGACATTTAGGAACTCTCTATTGGTGTTTCATGACTCACCCTCTCAAACTCAACACTAACCCAAAGTTCCTCCCTTGTTTTTATAAATGTAATGTTTGCAGTTTTCAAGGACAAAGTGGTCCAAGATTGTGTAATGAAATGATCACATACTGGAGTGTTTCTTGGCCTCTGGGTCAAATAAGGGTTGAGATTTATGTTTTTAAACAAAGACAATCTGTAGCAAAAATGTGAACAGAAATCAACTGAGAATACAGATTTAATGTAATGTTGAGGTCAACATCCCATCTTCTGTGAGAGGACAGAATCTGAATCCGTTATATTTTCACCAAACCTTCACTCCACTGTGTTTTTTTTATTCTTTGTAAGTTTGAAAACACAGTGGATGTCCAAGATTACAGAAATAGAAGAAGGAATTCTTACTGAACGTATTCCCCTCATGGGTTAGATGCCCTCCATCCAGGGAAGCACACATTGTTTAAGTCGAAAAGATCACAAGTAACCATCTGTGAGCATCCAACAGCCTAGTAAAGAACAAGTGCAGCATGGGAAAACAATGCAGTGCGAAGAACTTGAAAGGAAAGAAGTCAGCCAAAAGCCACACTAGTTATACAACCTTCCACCCTGTTGTCTGGTGCCAAAGCAACTCGTACAGTACACAAAACACGGCATTGGCTGCCAACCCCCCCAAAACAAACTCCAAAGCATCACTTTAAAGTAACAAAGAAGAGGGAAAATACAGTAGCACAAAGCCGTGGAGTGGAACAAAGAAGGGTTGCAGACACCAAAGACAGACCTTACACAAGCCGACTGTTTATTAGCCAGGTTGACCTTACATAAATCATCTACAGATATCTCTGGATTGGCTTTTTTCAAGCTCTGATGAGTCACTGGCTGTTCTGCTCCCGGTCTGTCCGGTGTCACCCACGCCGCCGCGTTAAGACCCCGACTCCAAACAGCTAGCAGGTGGCTGGGAACATTAGGTGTCCATGGATCACATCACAGCACAAACAGCACATCACATTTTCATAAATTACATAAGAGTATGGACAATGGAGAGGACAGAATGCAGGGCAGATGAGTGACATGGTGAGAGCATCTAAGCCTGCCTGCATGTGTGTGTGTGTGTGTGTGTGTGTATTTCTGAGGGTGTGTGTATGGTGAGTATGTTAGCCTGATACCTATGTAGGTGGCTGCTGTGGTCACACTGTATGCATGTCTGTCCCTGTAAGTGTGTGGGCCTGTAAATAGCTGTGGCAGATGTAATGTTACTGTAGTGCTATGTGTGGTCCTAAAGGGGCAGGCTTACCAGATGGCCAACACATTACTGCCAACACATACAGCAGCATTAAACACATACACTCACATACACACACGCACACATTGACACACCAGCGGGACTAAACCTCCAAAGGCCGTGTTCCAGGCCTGGTTCATGGGTAGAGCATCGGCCCCCCTGGCAGTGCCCCTCTTTCGGGGAAAAAGTCCAGGCCCAGACAGCCTGGCAGCAGCAGCCGCTGGTCCTTTCCTCATGCCAGCTGAAGAGCGCTGGGAGGCTGAGTGTGAGCTTGTGTGTGTGTGTGTGTGTGTATGTGTATGTGTCTGCGTGTGTGTGTGTGTGTGTATGTGAGAGAACTCCCCTTTCTCTGGGCACCACATGCTCTGATCAGCGCTTGTGAGAGTTTGGGAGTTTTGTACCAAGTTGCAAAATTGTCTTCTTGAAGCATATTGTGGCCGGCTCAAACAAAAGCTTGTTGTTAGCCAAGAAAAAAAAAAAAAGTTCAAAGACTGTGTATGTGTGTAGATGCCTGTGTTTCTGTGTGTATGTGTGTGTCTGTGTGTGTGTGTGTGTGTGTGTGTGAGTCGACAGATGTCGAGTACATGCTGGTCCCTTGTGTAAGAGGATGGGAGTTTCTGTCTTACCTGAGGCTGCTGTGCAGCTGTCCTGAGCTGATCGCTGTCCCTAACACAGACACAGATACCAAGTCTGCAAGATGGTGTGTGTGTGTGTCTGTGTGTGTGTGCAATAGCTGAGCAGTTTTTTTGCAGCTTCTATCTAATTGTAAGGCTGCTGCCCTATGAAATGAGTAGAACCGTCTTGAAACTCTGCTCTTTGTATTTATGTATAACAGTTATAATACAATAGAGATGATTTGGGAGTAACTTGGTTGTGATTTGAGCTCATCCTACAGAAACCAGTGAATAATCAAACAATTCAATATTCATGTATCCAAAAACACTTTGATATGCAGCAATGATTTAAATCCCTGCATGATGAACTTGAATGATCTGGAGGTAAAATTTGTCTTTGAGACTTATTTTGACAAACTTAATATGAGTAATAAGTCATTAATTCAACATTGTAGGGCCGGATTGGAGGCAGTTGGATTCTTTCACTACAACTCTGTGTGCAAATTAAGATTTAACATCAGGCTAAAAAAGCTTTTTCACAGACGCTCTATGTCAGCAAAGAAAAAGTGAGTACCAGAGATGTTATATGTTACCCTACAACTGACCTGGCCCTCACAATACCTGAACATTCAGCATTTTCTTATTTATACAGCAAAAATGGAAACCTTCACAAGTTCTTATGTCATTAAAAAAAAGCATTCATCCGCCGAGTCTGTAAAAATGTCTTCTTTCAAGATACGAAACAAAAATGATGCCTGCAAAATTTGGGAAAAGAACACAAAATCTAATTAATTTGGCTTCTGGTTAAAAGAATAATATCTTGATACAAGAAACTGAACAAGAACATTGTTAGTCTTTGCCTTGTGTGTTTCCTTCCCCAGTGATTGCACTCAGATCCTTGATTGTTGCTGTTTACTCCCCATGCTCAGTATGTTTCAGTCTTTTCCCAGTAACCCCTCAGAAGTGGCAATGCTGCAGCTGTGACCAGTGAGTCAAGAACATGATGTCAAAAAACTGCACACCTTAGTTGCACTAAATGATATTCAAATATATATTCATATTCAGTGAAAAATAAGGCAACCAGTAACTCAACTGTAACAGAGCTGACGTCTCTTCCTTCTAAGTTACGGTGTAGAGTTATAAAGTTGAAACAGAGCAGAATAAAGTTGAATAAAAACTTTGTATTTCAAGTTTGTAAATCTTATAGCTGTCTTGAATAGCACAACAAAGGATTTCTTACATGATCAAATATGTGACGCTTACGGTACAGGACATTTGAGCTCAATTTAGTCTTATCTTTTTAAGACCCGATCCTACATATGTTCTGAAACTTCTGAAACTGCACTAACATTTACCAGGTAAAGCACCAATGTATTAGTGCAAATGCAATTCGGGAGCTTATGTCTCACTACCTCTATGTTCCCACAGCCTTATGTTCCCACAGCTCTATGTTCCCTCAGCCCTACTTCACCATTCCTCTATATTCCCACAGCTCTTTGTTGCCACAGTCTCTATATCAGCCCAATGATCCCACAACCATATGTTCCCAAAGTCCATTAACCTCACAGCCCTTTGTTTGCACATTTGGTTTGTTGGTCACTCGGAATGGATGGATGCTGTGTTGGTATTACTACTTTTCAGATGCAGTCCTTCTTAAGTGACGCAACTCAACACCGCATTAGAAGCTACAGCTTCAAAAAACAAACATAATGTATTATATTTATTCCAATACAAAGGTGTGCTTTGTTTAGTTCAATCATTGACTAATATTTTGTTGAAGACAGCTAATTTCACTTGTTTAAAAGTGAAGTCTGCACTTCAATTACTGATGAGTATACCAGCATTAATTCAGCTGATCAGAACAGGACAAAACCTTTCCTCTCAGTTTTACCTTCAAACAAAAAAAACACAGACAAAAAGGCAACACCGTGTTGGAGACAAACGTAGAAACAGATAAGTGAAGGAGTCAGACACATGGTTAGAAAAACTATGCAGAGAAACAGAGAGAAAAGAGAATGTAGGAACAGGAGGGGACTTTCTGCCTCAACACTCTGCACCCCCCCAAAAAGGAAAAAAGAAGAGAAAAAGCAGCATGATAATATTTTAAAGAAGGGCTGAAAAAAAACGACATGCCTTTGGATTTACAGCCCAGCTATCAGTGGCCACAAGCTCCGGCGCGAGACGGCGTGACAGGTGTACGTTTCAGCAACTTAAACAGGGCGGATTAAGCCACTAGTGGCTCCTCTTCATATGCATTCCTTATGGGAGTTAAGGCCATTTGAAATGCAGGGCCAAAGGCAAGATTACCGGCTCATAGGCCCATGGAGAGAGGTGTGCTGCAACTAAAAGCCTGGATTTGAATAATTGTGGCAGGGCTTAGCGCCCGGAATCAGCACAGAACAGAACCAATGGATTATTACACACACACACACACACACACACACACACACACTCACTCACACACCAACTTTGGAAGGCTTTGACTTGTCTGACTCAATAACTCACAGTATCCCTGTATGTGTGTGTGTGTGTAGTCAGAAAGGGGATGATTTGTGTCATATCTGTCTCCATGCCATAATGCAAACACATGTGACTGATGTTCTGCTGCTCTGCTATGTATAATACACATACATAAAGTGTGTGTTTACTTGTGTGTGTGTGTGTGTGAGAGAGAGAGAGAGAGAGTGAGAGAGACAGAGACTTGTACCAACCTGAACCTGTGTTTTTATGTGTTTATTCATAAGACAACCGGCTGTATTTGTGCACACTGACTCGTGCGTGTGTTGGTGTGTGTGGATGCCACCACCTAAACACAGCAGAGCCACTGTTCCAGCTCCGTACGTTCTGACACTGGTTGAAGGCTTAGCAGCGCTCGAGGTGCCAGACAGACCGACAGACGAGCGGAGGGAGGGGAAGAGATGATGAGGAGCTGCACCAAAAAAAAAAAAAAAAAAAAAAAAAAAAAGGAGTGGAGAGAATGGATAATGAAGGAGAGGATGAGAGCTGGTCCCGGATGAGTTTTGTGGATGGATGGTGAGGGGAGGGGTTCAATGTATTCAACCTGTTCTTAAAGGGAGGGAGAGGGAGCAGGGCGGCAGGTATGAAGGGGTGAGCTACACCACTGGGAGGAGCAGAGTGAGGAGGTTACTCACACACACAAACACACACACTTTTGGCAGATGCAAAGGAACAAAGTTCAGACTAAAAGCTGCTTTTTTTTCGTGTGCACAAAAGATTTTAAAGATTTGTATGAACCAAAAAAAGACAAATCCTGAAAATGCTGTTTGTGTCTCTCCTCTTGCAGGATAATCTGACAAATTTGTACCAAGATGTTATGATTTGGTTAATATTTACAGAGGTGCTTTAATTTTAAATAGATCAATAAAATATCTTAAATAAGCCGCATTTGTCGAATAAGAGGCCTGGGTGAAGTTTTTTGATATGTGAAAGAAGACCACACACTTGCTTAGATTTTGCTAAGTAACAGAGATTTCAGACACTCGCAGCATTAGCACTCTGTAAATAAACTTTCAAACATACTCTTAAACTGAATGTCCTGAAAACTTGGCCCTGTGGTTTCCAAGTTTGGTAAGACTTTGTATTAACTCTCACTGTTTTGCATGAGCAAAGCATCAATTAATCATTAATTGATACATAACTCATCATCTGTAAAGCATTGTTTTACATTAATGCTCATTTGTATGACAAAATGTATTGTTATTATCATTATTATTATTATTATTATTATTATTACTATTATTATTATTATTATTATTATTATTATTATTATGCACAGACACAGTTACAAATGTTTTATTTTTGATGAATATGACCCTTTACAATATGTTAACTAACCCTCTATTCATACTTTATAAATCATGTATTCACCAATTACAAATGAGCTATTATGGTCATTATGTGACCAGTTATAAAACATTTACAGATTTTGATTCTAACATTTAAAAAGGGTTAATTAACACCTAAATACAGAGAAAATTATCATTATTATAGTGGTCATGAAGGGCTTATAAGCTGTTTGTTCATTGTTTTGTGAGCTGATCTAAAGTGAGGACTTTTTATGCTTTTATCAATGAGATTTAAGATCAGCAGCACCTTAAAACGCAGAAGTCACAGATCGATTTTCACAGACCTACATCTTCTCACATAAACCAGGCTTTGGTCATTACAATAGGGAAAAAAGATGTACAAATGTGTAAAACAAGAGGGGAAGAGCAAAGAAACCATTAAGATGTGTATTCAGTGTTTGACGTGCCAATGATCCCACCCCACCCAGGTGGACTTAACTGCACTGAGCCCCAAAACCCAAAACATATGCAAAGCAGGCGAGTGTGTCCTCACTTTTTAAATGGTGTGAGCCACACTCTGAAAGGAGGAGGCATCAACACCTGCTGCCTCAGCTCAACCAAGGAGAGTTGGGCGAGACAAGAGGGCAAACACCAATCCTAACACTCCGGAGATGTTTTGACACACCCCTGCACATACTGGTACAGATACACACTCATACACACATCTACTGAAGCTGCTCTCAATGTTTCAATGAAAACAACACTGAGATGGAATGAAATCTGTTCCATACACAAAAATCAGTGATGTGAGAATACTGTTGACTTGTAAACTGTAAGGAAACAACTCCTATGCTTACTCATCATAAATCCCATGTTTTGATTCAGTCTTTCATGCACAAACATTTCCTTTTGGTTTTTGGATATCCTCAAAATACTAACTTATTGGCCACATATTGCAACTTCAGTCAGAGTTTGACTTGTCAAAAACAGTCCAAAGATAAAATAAAAAACTGATATCATGGCTTTTTTTATCATGAACTTCACTTTGAGGTCTTGTCTCACTATGTCAGGATTCTGCAGACTCACTTTCTTGCTTCATACACTACTGTTGATTTACTCTTTGTGCTTTGAAACACCATCCCTGGAGCTTCCGGTGACCATGTATTAATGATGTCACTTAGACAGAGTGTAGGTTGTGGTGGGCATTTGGCCAAAACTTCTCGCTGCCACTTGTTCATGGCATACGATGAGGCTTATTTCTGATCCACGGCCGTTCCATCGATTTAAAGATGGTGCCTATGGTTGAATTCAGAATTGCTTTCTAGGCAGACTTTGTGCCGTTTTAACATTTTCTTGTATCTATTAAAGATGGATTGGATGACTTGGAGACCTGATTCTGTGTGACGTTGGTATAGAGGTTTATAGGTGTGGGATAAGCCATTGGTCTAATTTTATTCAGAAAGTGTTATTTACCCTTAAGGTGGCACAAGTTTTTGGTGGAGAGGGGTCCCAGGAAATGATCTATGTACAGGAAATGTTTTAGGAAATGCAATTATAGTCTGAGATGATGGTTCTACTGGGTGGAACTTCAAAAGGGACCAACCAAGACTGTGGGTTCTTGTGAATTTTGGGGCATGAGTTGTCCAGTCCAAGTAGATGTAACATTCACTCCAAATTATATTTAAGGTGTGGTTATAATTTAGGTAAGTAGTAATAAACATGGGCTAGGTTCAGAAGTTAAGAGTTCGCTCACAGAGGTTGAGGACAAGTATAATACACACAAACCAGACCAGTGTGGATGCAAGTAAAATATATTAGATATTTACGTACATACACAACTGATCATGATCACTCTGACATCAATGCAAAACAGATTGTGAGTAGTTTGAGCAACATGAATTACAATCAAGACATAATCCCTCCCCAAAGTTCATCAAAGTTCATTTATTTCCAAGAGGGGTGAGGCGTGAGAACAGTCTCTAGTTTAGAAGTCTTTGAAGTTTATGAGAAAATGTATGTATTGAGTGCAAAGGGGCACTAATGGAGAAGAAGATGATGATAATTGGTTTCAAATTCTGGGTAGCTCTCCATTGACATTCATCTGATCCCGCAGAGAAAAGCTGGCCTGTGTGCAACAATGTCCTAAAAGTCATAAATACATAGCATCATTCACAGTGCACTATACATACCATTGAGTTGCTAAATTCATCGTAAATCTTTACATTTCAGTAAAAATATAGATGATGCCTCACAATAATGCATAACACAGCATAGATATCCATATCCAGCTAGCACTAGCTTGGCATTTGACTACAAGTACTCACCAGCTCATGGTGATGCTTGTGAGCCTGTCACTCACTTTAACCAGCTCTGTTTGGTTCTACATACGATCTACAAAGGTTTGACAACATTTAAGGCAATGTACACACAGAAAACAGTCGTCATTTCCCCAATGCCCCCTGCCTGACCGTTCCACTATGATCAAATCATGTGATTCACATGCATCACGTGGCCTGCTAATTATTGCGGGATAGTGCCAAAGTACTGTGAGAACTCAAAGCAACAGTACTAAGTAATGGTTTCCTCATTTTACAGGGGTTACAAGAAGGTCTCTCTGTTTGGCTCTTTATGTGTTCCTTTGGTAGAGTGGGTCTGAGTAGTGATTGAGTTGTACGCTGTAAATTATGTCCCATGGGTTTGCAGTATTTGGTGTCTGATAATTGTCTATTGGCCTCTAGGAAGCACTGTTGGAACTGTCCAGGATAACGATCTTAAAGCCATAGTTTGCTGGTATTATGATGGTATTGGGTTTTCAGGTGTGTACTGTCAGGGCCCTGCATGTGGCTCTCTACAGGTTGTCTTGTGCATCAGATGGTGGGCAGACAAATGAGCACGGGGTTGGCTTGTCTCTGAACAGGCTTTTTGTTTTATTTTGGATGTGTAATGTATTGGGTTCCAAATTGGGGAAGTGGTTTTGCATGAAAGTGGATTATGATCTTGATTCTTCTGTGATGCTTGTGAATGTCCCTATGAAGCTCCTCCCAGTCATATTTCTTGAGTCATTGTTCTTACGGCAGATTTCTTATAAATTGGTAGATTTCATTTGACGGTGTCCTGATACTGCATCTATATGTTTGTGTACAGGCTGTCTAACTCAGTGGTAATGCGGTGTGCCTTGTTGGGAAAAATACAATCCAATCCACTTCATTTTTACTGCGCATTTCAGAAACAACAAGGTTACCAAGGTGTTAACCAACAGATAGTTGAAGTAAAAAGAAAGTAAAATTCAAATGTTATAAGAGATATGCAATCATTTCAAAAGAATAAAGAATAAAAATAAAAAGCATGTAAAAGCACTAAGACAGATATAAATACAAAACAATAACCAGGGATTAAGAAAAAAAAATAATAAGACACAAACAGAGACCACACAACTCTCATGCTGGATTCAAAGCAAGAGAAAGTGAGTTTTACGACAATATTTGAAAGCATCCAGGGTGGGGGCAATTTTTGACCATGGAACAGCCATGGCTCAGGTGACATTCAGGAAGTGATATGTGTTTTGGATGTTACCAGGTTGTTTTGTGAAGAGGAGGTGTTGAGGAAGTAATCAATCCGAAAGGTTTGGCCAAATCAAAGAAAAGAAAACAACGATAGAACTTAGCAGTATGTATAACGGTGAAAGTAAGAGCATTTCCACACTCAAAATGTGAAGGAAACTCAAGGGATTGGGACTGAACAGCTGTGTAGCTTTAAGAAAACCACTACTAAGGAAGGCCAACTGTAGAAAAGGCTTCGGTTTGCTAACGAGCATTAAGATTGGCCTCTGGAAGAATGTAAGGAGGTCAAGTGGTCTTTTCAGTCCAGATTTACCCTGTTCCAGAGTGATGGGTGCATCAGGGTGAGAAGAGAGGCAGGTTGAGTGATGAACCCATCATGTCTGGTGCCGACTGTACAAGCCTGTGGGGGCAGTGCTATGATCTGGGGTTAGTTATCTAAGCTTAACCAAACAACGCCACGGTGAATGTAAGCTGTAATCAAAGCTAAATGTGCTCCTACATAATATAAGTCTGTGACCTTTATTTTATTTTATTTTATTTTATTTATTTTTTTGTGGTCACCTTTTTTTTGGCCAGACAGTGCATTTCCTTTTACATGATGATGAAATAATTAAAAAAATTCAAGTTTTGTGTTTGTTTGAAGTCCCATAGTTTGCTTAAAAATGTCAATTATATTCTTTGTCATATTACAGTCTTTTTCTTTAATTCTCTGAGTGGTTTTATGTTTTGATTAATTTGTTTCTGACTTCTCAGTGTGCTGGCTGAAATATAGGAGTAAACATCTGAATAAAGGTTGGAATTCTTCTCTTCTGCTCAAAATTATGAAATATTGGAACTCACTGAGAAAAACAGTTTGGATAAAAACACCTAATGATGCTGGATGGTTTCTTCATTTAGATGATAGGTGGTCTAGTAAATTTATGAAGCAGTGCATATCAAACAAAAGAAAATTCTTTATTTGGACAAAGGTTAAAGTTGCCCTTATTTACAGGCTGGATATTTCATTTTGTCCCAGTGATGGGAAAAACTGGCTGTCCCTGCACACAGCAGCACTGAGCTCCCCTGCTATCTCCAACAGAACTGTAATAGCACCACAAATAGTCACACCAATTGGCTATGTGCTTTTCTCAGAGACCCTGTCTGACTCTGAAGACAATGTAACACAGTCAGGTAAATCCATGAAAGCCAGAATAATACTGAATGGTAATATGTGGAAAAAAGTGACATGATTTGAGATTGAAATGAGATGAGGGAGATTGGAGAAATCACTCATTTCTTACCCTGGCAGAGGAGCTGGAGGGCTTCTTTGATGAGGAGGGCTATTTCAATCCTACAATGGGGGAGATGGAGACTTGTACCTATTGTGTGAAGTATGAGGAGCACCATCAACCCCCCACCAAAAAAGGTTTTTCTTTTTTTTTTTTTATTAAGGTGTGACTGTGCTGTCCCTCTTCTTATTTTGGAGAGGATGATGGTGCTGTCTTCTCTCATCTCTTCACTGGACCCTGTCTTTTTCACAGCTCCCCAGACGGAGTCATGTAAATCTATCAAGTCATCAGAGAGTAGAGCAGGCTTTGGGTGTGATAATGACTTACAGAGGACTACCAATGG
>RPOG01003760.1:0-56443 GCA_008086565.1 Thalassoma bifasciatum | reverse complement strand
TGTTGCGTAAGCTCAACCACACACTGCAAGACCAATAAATGCACATCAGTTGGCACCGAGAAGCAGAGGGACGTCGAGTAAACAAGGAGGATTACATCGACTTAGTGCACAGAGAGAAAACACTGAACCCACGTGAGACAGAAAATCACCAAATAATGATGGAACATCAAACCTGATTGAGGATTTCTGTGAGCTCTGACCAAGCAGAAACCTCAGGTAATAAAACACAGTGGTAGGTGGATCTAGGGAAATATTTATGGTAGGGTAAGAGAGGGGAAGTCAGTTGTTACAGTGTTGCCCAAAAGTTTACATCCCCCAGCAGAATTTCTGATTTTTTTTGGCCTTTTCTCAGAAAAATATGAATTATAACACAAAATCTTCTCTATCACTCATGGTTAGTGGTTGGGTGAAGAAATTTATTGGAAAAAATAGTTAACTCTTTTTAAATCATAATGACAACAGAAACTTCACAAATGAAAAAGTTTTCACAACTCTGGTGGTTTTGTCCTGATAAATGCACAAAAGTGAACACAAATGTGTTTGAATGTCTACTAAAGGTAACCATCCTCACCTGTGAGCTATTTGCTTGTAATCAGTGTGTTTGTTTAAAAAAATGAACGGGGTCATTTTTGAAGTTTCTGTTGTCATTGTGATTTAAAAAGAGTAAACAGTTGTTTGTTTATAAATGTCTTCACCCAACCTCTAACTAGAGCAAAAATATCATTTCCTGTCAGAAAGGCTTTGAGTGACGTTCTCTATCCTTCCTTTAAAGAAGAAATTGAGTCAGTTTCTGATAAAACTGCAGATATTGATGCGTCCACAGAAACCGCTTCACATGCCGCCATTGTTCTGAAACATTCAGACGCTTCCCGCTGTTGTCACGTCAACAGCTCCCGCCTCTCTTTTTTTCTGATTGGGCCGGTCACTTTTGGATCGGGTGGAATCGTTTGTCATTGGAGCTTGGCGAGATGGATCTGCAGGATTTCAGATGAATCAGGCAGGTTCATCTGCTTTGCAAGAAACTTCAGGAAAGTAAAAATAAAAGAAGAAAATAAAAATAAAAAGGTTTATTTCTTTTATTGTCGCCTGGTTCCACCCAAATTCTCTGCTGCAAAGACGGTGGCTCCAGTAACGAAGTCCTTTTGGCTTCAAAACCGTACAACAATTATGTATGGTCTATGATATAAACTGTTTTTCTTGCTGACACCTGATTGGTCAGTACTAGTGAGACATTATCATATATAATCTATAGGCTGAAGAGAGTCTGACAGCAGTGGTTGAGTTTCCCATGTCAGGTCTGGTCACGGTCTGGACGCCGTCCTTAGTCGTCTGTCCAGAGCTCCACAGTCACCATGACTCTGCAGGATGCTTCATACACACGAACTGATCCTGGTCCTGACTTTGTCCTGTGTCACTGCTCTTCATCATCATAATCATCACCATCAGAGTCACGTGTGTGCATGAGCGCATTCATCCCCTCGGCTCTGACGCAGTTCTCAGTAACAGCACTTCTTAGCGGAGAGCGAGAAGTGTTGAGAAACCTCTGACCGCAGCGTATATTTAAGCCAAACCGCCATATGCAATCTGTCCAAACATGACAAGGAAGAGGGGGAATTATGTGAGAAACAGAGAGGGCGGAGGAGAGAAAGACAAACTGTAGTTAGGAAATTATGTGGTTTCACAGCTGGGGAAAACACAGAATCTGCTTCTTAGAGTCACTGATTTAACGAAATAAACTCACAGAGGAAGAAGGTCGAAGGTTTGGACCCAACTACCAGCTATTGTCCCTCCAGGAGGAGAAATATTGTCACGTAACACGAAAAAAAGAAAACCTCCATACAGATGTGTCCCGAATCTGTATTTGTGAATATCATATTTGTGTCTGATTTGCTTTAAAAATTCCAGATAAACACAAAGTTTACTTTTCTGACTGCTGCTTGAAACAACATCTCCCCCGAGAAACAGGCCGAGTTCAAACAGCAGAGAAAACTTTGAGAGGGATGTTGAGCAGTGACGCACTACAGGTTTCCCTCATCACCGCTTCCTCTTCTGTTCTTCACTTCACACACTCACACACACACACGCACACACACAGGGATGACTCATTGCAGGTACACCTGTCTTTGTGATCTTGCCTGGCATCGATCGCCCAACTTCACCTGTCAGCTCTCTCACATCTGCTGCTCTGTCTTTCCCTCTGTTGTTTCTGCTCATTTGTCCACTGACCTTTCTCTCCACTCTCTCTCCCTCTTTTCCTTTTGTGTCTTACTTTTCTTTACATGTTTCCTTAACTTTTTTAAAGTCTCTCTTTCTGCTCCTTGGGCTCCAACATTTAACGATCACCTCTAACCTCAGTTTATGAGGATGAATCACTGCTGTTGTTTCACCATGTGGGAATCATCAGGTTAATATTTATACAGTAAAACGCTATACATACATTTGTAAAAACTACTGTCTTGTTTTCAGAATTTTTTTCTAATTTTTCTCCAATTGTAAAAGCAAAAATCATGGGGTCTACCTGTTAGGGTTTTTTTTCTTTTCTTTTTTTTTCTTTGCAAAAAGTGACTTATTTTAATTTTAATGCCTGCAACAGGTTCCTAAAAGCTTGTACAGGTTCATGTTTCCCACTTTGTTACATTACCTCTCCTTCTAACAAAACCTACAAACGTATGCATTTTGACCTCGTTTTGTCTTCGTGTGGATGGGGCCTCATTGAATCTTTGAAGCTGGAATTCTTTCCCAGTCTTGCTTAATGTACGACTTCAATTGTCAAACAGTCAGGGTCACCGTTGACATATTTTTTGCCTCTTAATTTGCCACATTTTCAATGGGAGGCAGGTCTGGACTGCAGGCAGGCCAGTCTGGTAGCTGCACTCTTTTACTACGGAGCCACGCTGTTGTAACAGGAGCAGAATGTGTCTTGGTTTCATTGTCTTGCTGAAATAATCAGGAACGTCCCTGAAAAAGCTCGCATGGCACCAAAACCTGTTTGTACCTTTCAGCATCGATAGTGCCATCACAGATGTGTAAGTTACCCATGATGCCATGGGCACTACCACAGCCCCATACCATCACAGATGCTTTTGAACTTTGCACTGAGAACAATCCGGATGTTCTTTTTCATCTTTTGCCCAGAGGACACCACGTCCATGATTTCCAAAAAGAATGTGAAATGTGGACTCATTACACCACAGCACACTTTTCAACTTTGCCTCAGTTCATTTCAAACGAGCTCGAGCTCAGAGAAGTCGGCGGCATTTCTGGATGTTGTTGATGCATGGCTTTGTCTTTGCATGGTGGAGTTTTAACTGATAGATGTCTTCTCCGACTTTTTTGATTAAATATTATTTGATTCCTTGCAATTCCTGAAAAACGAGCCTCCTCTTGCTTTAATTTTTTTTCTTTTACTTACTCCTGGTTCATATTGTCACTTGGAGACCATCACTTTCCACCTGCATTTAACTGCCTGCAAGATGCTCTGACCTGTGCCTGACAGATTACTCTTTTTTTTCTCTTGCCTTGTGCTGATTTTGACTCTTTGTGCTACCAAATCTGCCACTCCTTTTGGAAATCATGGACGCTTTATTATCATTTAAGATTATAAGGATTAAAACTGGACAAACCTAAGAGTTTGTGATCAATAAGCACTAAAAGTTTCTCCCTTTCTTTCTCTTCCTTGTTTGTTAACTTCTTTTCTCTGTCTTTACTTTCTGTTGCTTTGATTCTGTCACTCGTTTCTGCTCTACCTGTCTCCTCTGCCTCCTTCTCTCTCCACGTAAGCTCCTGATTCATCTCACCTACAATTGTTTTCCTCATTTCCTCTCCTCTGTCTTCTCCTCTCCGCGCTCTCCTCATTTATCCCCTCCCCCCGTCCCCTCACCCCCCCTCCCTCACCTCTCGTTCACACGTCTCTGCAGATGTGAAGGAGAGCGGCTCTTCAGATCCGCTCGGGTTCCTGACGCTCTTTTTGTCATCTCACTGTTTTACTCACTTTGTGAATCATCGCTCCCCGGCGTGTGTGTGTGTGTGCGTGTGTTAATGTTGACTTTTTATTTTCTGAAGAGTTTGGAGTGTTTTATGTAACCATTCTACCCTACACACACACACACACACAAACACACTCAGAAGCCCAGGTGTTGGTCGTGTCTATGAGGAGTCGGAGGTTCAGGACGCTGAGGTTCAAAGCTTCATTGTTGATCCCCGGCTCAGAGGGTGATGACGTTTTACACACACACACACACATCTTATTGAGCCTCTTACTCTTTGAAGCGGTCAGACAGAGAAAGTTTAGTCAGCGTTGATTGTCATCTTCGAAAACATTCCCTTGAAACAGACTTCAGAGAATTGGTGTTGGAGAGCGCTGATTCAACGACTCATTACTTTTCCTCTTGCCAGTATCCACCCGACTTCTCCTGACCTCAGTAACCTTTGGTTAGTGAGTCACTACTGCGGCTGTAATTGAACTCTTCGTCCACTCTGCCTCGAAAAGTCTCCAAAGTTTGACCAAATGAAATGAAAAGTGTCTCCTGTGGTACAAAGTACAAACAAACACATCCTTTAACGACACCACCAAACTCTCCATGGCTCCTCTCTGCTGAGGTTATTACCCAAAAGTTTTCTATAAACTAATAACTAAATCTGTAGTCTGAGTAATAGACACTGTTTGGAGAGCAATAGCTTACAAGACAAACCAGACAAAGCTCAACTTTTTACTTCACTAATTTGTATCATGATATTGATATTTCAGCCGATTTAAGTCCCGTTATTCACAAAAAATCAGTTTCTTTTTCAACCTCATTCATCCACAGGAGGAAGTTAGATGACGCCTTCTTAGAGCCCAGTTTGTAACAATGACCCCAAATGTAACTAGAGGGAGGGTCAGCATTAACCTGACAAGCCAGACGGACAGTTTCATATATCCGTCACGGAAATATTTCACTAATCCATCTGGGTAAGAGGCGCTAAAGAGTGCTTTCAGAGGCGGGGCTTAAAACAATTTAGCAGCTGGTGATTGGACAAAGTGCTCATCACAGACCAATCCACATCAAGCCACGGTGACGTAGCAGATTTGTGACCTGACGCCAGATAGAAAGTTCATATATCCGCTGTGGAGATATTTCACTAGTCCGATTTTTGCTCTCCTCCCGACCGATGAAGAACAAAAACATCGTTTCCCATCAAAAAGGCTTTGAGTGACATTCTCTATTCTTCATTTAGAGAAGATTTTGAGTCTTTTTCTGATAAAACTGCAAATATCGCCGCGTCCACGAAGACCGCTTCACACTCCGCCACTTTCAAACATTGAGACACTTCCCGCTGACGTCACGTCTGCAGCTCCTACAGCTCCCGCCTCTCTGCTCTGATTGGTCCGGTCAATATTGGACCGGGTGAAATCGGTTGTGGTTGGATCATAGCAAGATGGATCTGCAGGATTTTAGAAATGAATCAGGCAGCTCCATCTGCTCTGCAAGGTTAGGTCACCATTTCCTTTCGGCAAATTCTGAATGTTGAAATGCTGAGCATCTCATTTCAATACTAAGCCACAACCCTCCAGCAGGACAAGGTCTTTAAAGAAAACTTTTGGTGCCTGCACCTCAATAAAATACTGAAAACCTTTACATAAGCCACATTTCTAAGCGCCAGCATTTCAGTATAATGGTATAAAACCCAAAATGTAATTACAGATGCTGAGTAACAGATGCTGAGCCCAAAATGTAATAATGTTAACCCTAACTTGTTATGTTTTGGGTAAGTTATCAAAATTCTGAGTTTAAATACATTTTTTATCTACATTTTAGGCTCAACGCTTTCGGTACATTATCAACCAGTTATAACATGTCAGGTATCATAACATTTTTGTTATTACACTGCAAGTCATTGTTACATGTTGGGTGCTAACAAACCTCCGTGTAACTTATTACAGTAAAACTGAGATCCACTGCACATTTCCTACTGGGCAGTTTTGCCAACTCCTAAGTAGCTATTGACTGTTCCACAAGTTGCTTAAAGTTGCTAAATCACATCATCACCAAGTTTTCATAGTAAACCATTTGCATGTAATTGTTGTGGATGCTGTAGGAGAGAGGGATAACATTGTGGGATTTACAAAATGTGTTTAAAAAATGGCTAAACGAACTGTCTTATGTGGACACTATTTTTTTTCTTTGATGTCAAAATATCAACTTTCCTATTTGTGGACTTGCAGAGTGACCCAAAAAAGAAACTCTGGCTGCATTTGGGAGGGTCTTTTGCGAGTGAGGGAGGCTTGTCCACCTGTGAGTGATCAATTTCTTTTTTTTTCATTTTCTTTCTCTTTTTGTTTTCTTTTCTTTCCGTCTGTATTTGTGTTGTTATTTTACTTGTGTGCTCCTGCTTTATTTGTGGGAAAACGGGCCCCCTGCTACAAGCTTTAAATAGCTTCTTTGGGGTCACCCTTTCCACACATCCACTGTGACATCTATTGTACATATGTATATGCATATGTATATGTATGTGTATATGTATATGTATGCATGTATGTGCATCAGGGTTGATGTGTGTGAATAAACTAAACTAAATTAGGGCTTTTACGTGAAAGTCTCCAAACTCAAGAGAAAGTTGCTGGATTTATTGCTTGTAGCTTTTTGAAAAAAGATTCACTAATCTGGCAACACAAGTAAATCTCTTCTCCCTTTCGCACATTCAGAAGCTGCTAGTAGAATTACAATTTGACAAATTTTCAATTTTTACTTTGACGTGGACTAGCATGGACTAAACAGAGAAGCAAACCATCGATTTAGAGGCGAATCATCCTCAGATGATTGCAGATGAATTTTATAGAAGAGGTGGTTGGAAAAGGTTGTTTTGATCTTGCAATTTTTTGACATTTCACTCATTCGCGGCTCACGGGAAAGAGACGCTAGCAACTTGCGTACAGTGACCTGAAATGGCTGAATTCGACGTTCTTAAGCTCCTGTTAACTTCCAAATGTAAGTTAAGTAAATCCGACCATATGCTGATGATGTAATGATGTGAGTCTGTAAAGAGGGATCTCATTTGTCATATTAAGTCCAAGAAGTAAACGTGCTGTTCCTGCGTCGCCTTCTGCTTCTTTGTTAAAAGTAATTATGGTCTACCCTGAACGTGAAGATTTCTTTACTCTGATTCTAAGAAACTGACAACACAACTGGATCTTTCCTCCAATCACATAACGCCCAGAGAGCCAGAGGTTACAGCAGGTGGAAAATATTCAGAAACAGAGCAGAGAGTAAACACTGTAGCCGTGGAGAGAGTAATGTGTGGGCATCTAAAATAGACATGACCTGAGCTGACTGCAGGTGTGTGCTGTGTGTCCAAACATCTGCTTCAAGCTCCTAATCCTCCTAATCATCCCAGCTCAGCCCTCTGGGTGGACTCGCATACTTTCTTAAATAGTTTCACTTGGAGATAAAAAAAGAAAGAAAGCAGCAGACTGAGCTGTTCTCGGAGGCTTCAGAGGGCAGAGGAGAGCGATGAGCGAGTTCATTATAATAAAACTAAATCCGACAGTTTTTATCGAAGGCTGTCATCAAGGTGTTTGCCCGCAGTAACCGACCACACCTTTGCTCTGTCCTCGGCTCTGTTCCCAGAAATAAAGCTTCAATATCTGAAAGCTGCAGACCTGAACTGAAACCTTTTGCCAGCGAGAGCTTTGCGCTTCAGCTGGGTGAATCCTGAGCCCTGTTATTACATGTTGGGGGTTTAATGGACTTACGGGTATAAATACTTTTGGAAGTGCTCCACAAGATCAGCTGACACCTGTAAGAAAGGCTGCAATGTAATCCTTAAGAGTTACATTAATGTACGTCCACCACTCAGCAGGAAAAACTCCCTCATTTTAAATACACATTAATTTTACCTCACAGGACACAGGTGTTTCAGATTAAAGCTGTTTGTTGCACAAATATGGTGTAAGATAAGAATTAACCAAAGTCACACGATGGCAACAACAGCTCTGTGAGATCAGATTCTTGTTTCATCAGTAACAGCTGTCTCAGGTTTAAAGTCTTTTTTAATAAACCGCCGGAGGGATCCTTCTTGTAATGTCAGACACCTAAAGTGTTCACTTTTCTCTGCGGTCTACAAGGAAACACAAGAATCTTTCGAGGCCCAAGATGAATTTGTGGCATGCTAGAAATTTTGGTCATCCAACAGCTTTACTAGAAATGGTATCATTGCGAAACCTTTGCTTTCATTTTCAGTTTTTGTCAATGTGTTTGAAATACACTGCCTGGCCAAAAAGAAAAGTTGCCACCAAAACAGAAAAAGGATCACACCAATATTTCATTGGACCGCCTTTAGCTTTGATTACATTACACACAAGAAGCTTCTGCATTGCCATAAGATTTATTTCCATCCAGTGTTGCATTAATTTTTCACCAAGATCTTGCATTGATGATGGGAGAGTCTGACCACTGCACAAAGTTTTCTCCAGAACATCCCAAAGATTCTCAATGAGGTTAAGGTCTGGACTCTGTGGAGGCCAATCCATGTGTGAAAAAGACGTCTCATGCTCCCTGTACCACTCTTGGCATTGTCATCTTGGAATACGCCCGTGCTATCAGGGAAGAAAAAATCAATTGGTGGAATAACCTGGTCATTCAGTATATTCAGGTAGTCAGCTGACCTCATTCTTTGGAAACATAATGTTGCTGAACCTGAGCAACTGCAGCAACCCCAGATCATAACACTGCCCCCACAGGCTTGTACAGTAGGCACTAGGCATGATGGGTGCATCACTTCACCTGCCTCTCTTCTTACCCTGATGCGCCTATCACTCTGGAACAGGGTAAATCTGGACTCATCAGACCACATGACCTTCTTCTATTCCTCTAGAGTCCAATCTTTATGCTCCCTAACAAAGTGAAGCTTTTTTTCCCAGTTAGCCTCACTGATTGGTGGTTTTCTTAAAGCTACACAACTGTTCAATCCTCATCCCATGAGTTCCTTTCGCATTGTGTGTGTGGAAATGCTCTTACTTTCACTATTAAACACACTCCTGGGTTCTACTGTTGTTTTTTCTCCAGGGAAAAATCTGTTGATGATCGGCTTCAAAACTCCACATTAAAAACAAATGAGTGACATCATGGAGGCATCCATACATGACATAATCTATGGTGTATAAACACACGCACATACAAAGACAAACCAAAGAGCAATGCGTGCTCAGCTCTAGAATAAGTCATAACTGTAACATAATACTAAGAGATTGTAACATAGAATTGTTCAAGTCGGACAAAAACTGCCTCAAGTTGAATAGAAAGAATCAAAAACAAAACTGTAACACTTCTTGACTTTTCTACCTGATCTTCACTCACCATCCAGAGGTCATAAAACCATCCTTAATGTTTAAAGATACCTAGATTCACCTATAAGGTTATGTTTCCCTCTGTGTGAGGAAACCTCATCATCATAATTCAGTCAGTTGCCCTCGTATATGTATGTTTGTGTGTGTTTTTGTGGTATCTCTTGCAGACAGGTTATATAAATGAGGCGTCTCTGTTTGTAACCTGAGTCTCCATTGTTTCCCTAATTGCTGCTCTGCACAAACAATCTTTGCTGGAAAGTCCACAATTTGACCAAAATTTGGTTTTCCTGTTTGATTTTTCTTTCCATTTATATCCTGAACTCATCCGTCAGAGAAAGGACAAAACATGTCAACCCTGAGTGCACAGAAACCAAAACAAAAAAATAATCATTTTTAATTCAAAGAAGAAAAACTGAAATTATTGTCATTTTCTGTGTTTTCATGAAGCTTTAAACTTCCTCTGAAATGACATCACTGTCTACGTCTGCTGATTTATTCATCCACAAAGATAACTTAAGCGATGTTTGTGTAATATGATGATTTTTGATTACTTCTTGATGACTTATGAAACATAAACAGCTTTGTTTTTCTTCACCAGTTTGTATATGTGGGTAGAAATCTACTGTAACAAAGAATAAATGAGACGTTTTTCACCCTTTAAGGCCACAAGTGGAAAATTTAGAGAGAAAAGGCCAAGGTGGTTTGTTTTAAGCTCTCTATCCAGGGCTCCTGAGGCTTTTATTTTGAAAGGGTTCACCTGACTGTCTATTATATTATTATTCCAATGAGATACTGACAAAATTGAAGTTTGATCGTTTTTCAATAAAAAATTAACGTGGCTGTTTGAAGACAGGTGAAGAGAAACATCTGTTGCTTCCTGAATGTGTGTGTGTGTGTGTGTGTGTGTGTGTGTGTGTGTGTGTCAGACCTCCCTCCAACCACAACAAGGTCGAGCTTTAATCCTGTTTCTTTGATGACTCTGTGCGGATCAAACAACACAAAGCCGACACACCGAGGATCACACTTCTACTAACACTGAGGCATTTTTTTCTCTGTGTGTGTGTGTGTGTGTGTGTGTGTGTGTGTGTGTGTGTGTGTGTGTGTGTATGTGTGTGTGATCAAGTAAAACACTTTAATGAGCTCTTGGATAACTTTTTAACATATTAGGGAAAATTGGATCCAATACCATACAAGAATTGAGACTCACCACTCAAATACATTGTCTTAAAGAGGGGGTATTGTACTTTTCTTGGGCTTATTTTGTCCCTCTAGTGTTGCCATACTAGCTTTGCATGATTAACAGCTCCAAAAAAATCACTTTTTCTCACATTGATGTTTTACAAAACCTTTATTTCAGTGTCTGTGTGAAAAGCTTTGTTATCGCTGCTGTCTCTTTAAGACCATCACCCCATAAACCTCCCTTCCCTCTGATTGGCCAGCCCTCCAGAAGCTAAAAGTGGTAGACCGTGGTGTTTGAGGCCCATTCCTTCAATCTATCATGAAGCAGTTGGATCATTATGCAACGATGTCATGATTTCAGCAGATCTTGTGAAGATCTCACGTCACGAACGGACTATTTTGGTCACTTTAAAGACAAATTCTACAACAAATGAAAATGCAGAGGTTTGAAAACCTGCACATGTTTAGTCTGAACATTCAGCATTGTCACTTTAAATCCATGTTTAAAATCTGAAAAGAGCAGAATAACCTCTCTTTAATGTCTACTCCTCATGTTTTTAGCTTTTTCTCTGTCTGATTGTAATTATCTGCCTTTTATAGGCACTGTGAACTCAGAGCAACACGTCACACAAAAAATTGTCTTATTAGTAAAAAATATATTTTAGACTCAATCAGAGCCACTTTTTCAGGCCAGTCCAGAAAATGTTATTTCAAGCTTTTTAAAAACAACAAACTGATTTGCTTGAAATGAGGAACACAAAATCTTCCAATGAGGTAAGAAAAAGTTTCATGCTTTAAGACATTATTCTAACTTGATGAGCTCATTTTTAATACCTCATTGGCAGATTTTTCCCTCGTTACACGCAATTCAGACATCATTTTTGTCCTTAGATAACTTGAATTAGACATATTCCTGGACTTGTTGGTTGAATGTTGCTCATATCGAGACTAAAATTACATCTTTTACTAAAAATAAGACAAAGTACAAAGAGAGATAAGATGCAGTTTAGAAAACACAACATTCTGGGTTAAAATAGAACCAACTATGAGTCATTCTGGGAATCAATTGATCAAACAGCCAGGCTAAAACATCGACATCCAATAGAAACTGTGTCCAAGTTAGTGGGACTTTCACTCGTTCTTTCGTGGTTTGAAAGTCTGGCGGAAAAAGGAAACTTTCTAGTCTGCATCAAAGGGGCAGAGATTTACTTTTAAAGAAGGTCAAATCTGTTGGATTTAAGTTTAAGGTCTGATCTGACTTTGAAATTACATGTTCAGTAAGAAATGGCTGCATTCTTCACCTCCTTTATCCTTTGTGCTTTGTTAAAGTGTGAGTGTGTGTAAGTGTGTGTGTGTGTGTGTGTGTGTGTGAGTGTGTGCGTCTTCATCATCCTGAGTGCGTTTGATGAAAAGCCGCAGTGACAGCACAACCAGCCAGTAGCCTTTGAAGCGCTCTGATCGCAGATTGAATGGTTTAACACAGATGTTGGAACATAGTCATGAGGTCATGAGGTCACACACACACACGCACACACACACACACACACACACACACCTGGACTTACATCAGTCTGCGACCACAACAAGGTGTCGTGTGCAGTCACTTTCTTCAGTGACTCAGCAGGAGATCAAACACAAGTTTCCCACAACATCATGCTCACACACATCTGATCTGTGCTTTGATGAGTTGACATATCACACACTCACTTACACGCATACACACACACACACAACTACACAAGGGTATCATTTCCTCTCTGTTCAACAAGCTTCTCAAACTCAATTCACACCTCAAGTTTTCCTCGTTGACATGTTTTTTCTTAAAGTCTGAAAACCGTTTTTCTTTGTGTGGGGGTGAAAGTCCGTGGGGAGTTCCTCAGGGTTCAATCATTGGTCCTCTTTAATTTATCATTCACCCTCATTCAACAGGTAAAAACAGGCATAAAATTAAAGTATTTTTAATGATATGCAGACAATACCTGGTTGTACTGTGAGAGTGTTTTCAATTCAATACACAAAAGTGAAATAATTTGTCCTAACCCCCTTTTTAAAATACATCAGCATATCAGGGCTACTTGAGGAAGACACTCAAAATTTTCAAGGTTTTAAAGTCACAAATTTACGAGTTTGTCTCTTCGTCTTTGGGACAGCTAAAAGACTTTGATCTGTGGGTCTAAGAGAGTGTGGGGGATCATAAGGTTGTAAAGACGTTTAAAAGCAAATACAAGTAATTTCCTGGATGGTAGCATGTCTTTTCTGAACCTGGAGCTATCTTTAAGCACTAATGGAGTCTTCAGGACCATTTTGGAAGTGATTTTAAGCTCATGCAGTGACTTCCACTACAGAGTCATGCCTGTTTTTAACAATGCTGTGTTCACACTGTATTCATTTTGGCCCGAGATCTTTCAATAATAACTTAAGAAAAAAATCCTCCTGATATTACGACATAACTATCTCATAAAAACAGAAATTTATTTACTTTGAATTTGCTTTTTTTTTTAAGATGCTTTCTTGTTACAACAGGATTTCTCCTGATGCTCCACTGCATGACTTACTGCTGCATATTTGCCACTATACTGCGTTAAAAAAAAAACAAGTATCTCCCAATGGTTCAAACCAAAAGAGAAATAAAATCAAATAAGGTTTAACAGGCAAGACACGTTTCTTCATTGAGATGAAGACGAAAGCTTTTCAGGAATTCCTTTACTTTTAAGATTCCTGTTTTTACAAGATAGTAGTTCACAAAAACAGGACATTCAAAAATAAATGAAAAAATCCTGCATTTTTATGAGATAGTTATGTTGTAAAATCAGGAGTTTTTTTTTATTTTCAGGTGAATGCAATATGCGACTGTAGGTTTTAAATTATTATTGAAAGATCTCCAAAAAAGGGACAAGGGCCCAAACTAATACAGAAAACCACTTATCCTGAGGAACATTTTTCTGAAACTGTTGAACTTTTTGCTCACGCAGTCTCTCACAGTGTTGAACCTCTTCTCATCTTTCCTTTTGCAAGACTCAGCCTCTCTCCAAACTTCAATCTCAGGTTAAAACTTCAGAATGATTGCTTTTTGAGATTTTAAGAGGGAAGATCAATGAGTAGATATAAAAGGTGCCTCACTAACATTTTCTGACGCCCACACATTCACACGAATCTAGACCAGCAGCTACACTGACGGGCAGGATGACATCACAACTCAGAGGACTTTTCCACGTTAATGATGACCATGAAAGGAGCTACCACACATACAGGAAGTGTGTGTGTTTGTGTGCGTGTGCGTGTGTGTAAGAGGGCTGCCCCAGTGCGTGTGTGTTTTTTTCCAACACCTGTAAAATCCTCCATAAGTGATTAGTCAGCACCGAACGCCCAGCGAGCTGTGTCCCGGCTCAGTGTGTGTGTGGCAGCAGTGGTTGCCACAGTAAACACACACAATGGCAGGAGATGATTCAGCACATAATGGTGGGCTGCTACACTACACACACACACACACACACACAAACACATGAACACACACTCAGGACTAATGCTCTCAAACAAACGTCACACACCTACACTGGAAAACACACCTCTACACCACCTTTGAGACATAAATAATGCTACTGTGGTGGCATCAGGCTGCTGTAATACTGAAACTCACTCACTCACTCACACACACTTACTCACACACACACACACACACACAGCTGGCAGTGAGTTTTAGAGCTCTCCACGTGCTGCTTATTTTAACTTGGGTGACTGTAGAAGTGTTGGTGGATGTCCATCTCTGGAGCTGTGAGTAAAATCTGAAAGTTGAGAGTTTCTGAATCCACCAACAAACTGAAACTCTCTGAATGAACAGACTGATGAAGATACCAAAAGGCTTACATAAGAGCTCGAACCAAACAACTAAAACATCACGACAGAAGTGGTGTGCACAGAGGATGCCCTTCTATTATGGCCCAAGCATTGAAAAATACATAGTAGAGTGCCATCTTGGTTGCCAAAACAAATGCTGAAGTGCCCTCCTGGTTGAAATACCCCATAAATCTGCTCCTTTGCCTGGTGAAAACATGACAAAGGAAGCCAAAACATGTGCTAAAGCACCCTCTTAGGAGCAAAACACACACAAATGTGTTTTTATTGGAGCAAAACATGCACGAAGATGCCTTCTTGGGATCCAAAACAAATGCTGAAGTTTCCTCCTGGTTGGGGAATAACACTGATCTGTCCCTTTGGCTAACTTAGACATAATAAACTGCCTTCCTGGAAGCTGAAACACACACTGAAGTGTCCTTTAGGGAGCCAGATACAGTAAAGTACCAGCTCAGGAGTTGAAATGCGTGCTACAGTGGCCTCTTAGGGTCAAATCACAGGCTAAAGTCCCCTCCCTGGAGACAAAGTGCGCCCTGAAGAGCCCTTTTTGATGCCTTAAAGCTGGGTTATGCTTCCCCCAAAAAGATGCCTGATGTTCGAACAGGAAGACGCGTGTGGCTTTTACGCTTTTTTCCCTTCTAGCTGGTGTCTGTTGGCTTCCACTCCCAAACTGTAGGGGGCGGTGTATCCCAATCACATGTCAACCAGAGCACTAAACTAGAGTGGAAGAAGTCTGCCTTTGTTTACACTGTTTTCAACATTATCTTTTAGCCTATTTCTCTTCTCTGTAAACTGTGACCACAAGGAATAATCACACAGTTATTAATGTTTTCTCTGTGCGATGAATCAAATAACTGCGTTTTGCACTTCAGACACTTAAGTGTCCAGGTCGGCCGCCATGTTGTCCACCTGTCTCCATAAAACAGTTACAAATTTTCAGAGGGGGGTAGACTGGGAAATTTTCAGCGTTAGAGGAACCACCTGGGGGGCGGGGCTGCTAAAATGAGGTCATTGACCTATCAGACGCGTCAAGCATAAACCAGGCTTAACACTGCCTAAACTGCCCTTCTGGGAGCAGAAAAACGCGCTAGAGTGTCTTATTGAGAGCCAGATACACAAAAGTGCCCTCAAACACTTGCTAAAGTGTCATTTCAGGAGCTAAAACAAATGCTAAAGTGCCATCTTGGTGAATAAATATAACTAATCTGCCTCTTTGGATGGATAAAACATGACAAACTGCCTTCCTAGGAGCTAAAACCTTTCCAAAGTCCCCTCTTGGAGACCAAACATGTACTTTAGGGCCCTCCTTGGCGCAAAACTTTCACTTAAGTGCTATTTTAAGAGCCAAAACAAATGCTTAAGTGCTCTTCTGATTGGAGAACCGCACTGATCTACCCCTTTGGCCTGATGAAGCATGATAATCTGCCCTCCTAGGAGCTCCAACACATACTTTAATGCCCTCTTCTTTTGGCCCAAAACAAGGGCTAAAGTGTTATCTCGGGAGCCACAACATGCTAAAATGCACAGTATGCACCTTTTTTCCTTTCCTCTCCAGACTTCATGTCACTGCACTGCTCTGTAGTAAGATAGAGCACAGGCTAAGCCTCCTTAAAGACCTCAAGACAAATATACAGGACACAAAGAACCTCCTCTTTTACCACAAAAGCGTCATAAATCTCCGTCAATGTCCATTTGATTGGACGGAAACTTGCATAATGACTTTTCTTAAATCTCCCCACAACCGCAAAAAACCTTCTCTCTGACAATCATAACCACCTTCAAACTAAAAACCTTCAGCGAGTTCATCCGACACAACCATCCTGCAGGCGGAGGCCGCCGCTGGAAAAACCACAACACAGAGGGGGAGCGCGTGAGCAGGAAGCTAATGAAGCTAATCAACAAACCAAAAATCAGAGCCCACGCAATCAGGACGCTGAAACCACACACATATGCACACACACACACACACACACACACACACACACACAGTATCATCAGGGAGCGTTTAACCACAGTGTTATGTATTCATTCACACACCGTGGGAACTCGCTGCAGGTAACAAAAACCTGTTCATCATCAGAGGGAAATATTAAAGCGTTGCAGTTTCCGTGCTCAACAATAGCTCTTGAGAGCGGCTGAATAATTAGCTTTAATCATGACATTTAAAGGCTGATAAGGTAATCAGAGGAGGTTTTCAAAGTGGAATGAATAAAAATATAACGTGGTGCTGATTTGGACGGAGATGTCGAAGCAGAAAGGAAAGAGCAGAGGCTGCACGAGGCTTTACTTTGGAATATTGTCCTGGTTAGCATGCTAGTATTAGCGTTAAACACAAAACCAACCTTAAGATGCAAGTCTGATAGGAAGGTCTTACAATGAGGCTTTTTATCTGCTCAGGAACACTTCAGAAAACCATTGTCAGTTAACACAGTCCATCACTACATCTACAAGTGACAGTTAAAACTCTACCATGCAAAGACAAAGCTAAACATCAACAATATCTCGAAACGCCACCGCCTTCTCTGGGCCTGAGCTCTTTCCAAATGGACTGAGAAAAGTCTGCTGTGGTCTGATGAGTCCACACTTCAAATTGTTTTTGGAAATCACGGACGTGGTGTCCTCCAGGCAAAAGAGGAAAAAGACCGTCCAGATTGTTACCAGGGCAAAGTTCAAAAGCAGCATCTGTGATGGTATGGGGGTGTGTTAGTGCCCACCATCAATGCTAAAAGCTAGTTTATCAGTTTGAACATTCAATATCTTGTCTTTGTGGTGTATTTAATAGAATATAGGTCGAAGAGGATACGCAAATCATTGTATTCTGTTTTTAATTTACATTTTACACAACATCCCAACTTCATTGGAATTGGGGTTTGTATTTACAATAGAAATATCGACACTTTCACTGTGTAATGGGTGGAGGTGATGGGAGGATTGCACATTGATTTATTGCACAGGAGGAGATGTGTTATCACTGTGTTTTGTGGTGATGAGTGTTCAGAAAAAAGCTCTCTGAGTCTATTAGTGCTGATTTTATGTGACCTGTAAAGGCAGCAGGTTAAATGCGTGATGACTACGGTGCTTGACCATGTTTCGAACCCTGCTTGGAACAATTGGTATGGTAAGGGAAGTGGTATCGACATGAAAAGTTGGGAGTTCAGCGTTGGACTCTTGCAGAGATCAGGTGTGTTAGCAGGTGAGCTTGTCTGTTCATGGTCTTGTGAGGATGAACCCGACAGATATTCGTGAATTTTGCTTTAATAATGGGGGCTCCTGGAGATCATGAAAAGAGCCATGATGTTCATGTCCTCTATATTCTATAAATAAACCGCAGGATTCTTATTTCATGTTCCCGTGTGATGTGTCACTGTGCCGCTGCTGGCTCTGTGGAAAAATAAAGGTTAAAGTGAAGCGAGCGCATGAATGCAGCAGGAGGTTCACGGACATGCAGCACAGCAGGGATTTCCGAGGATATGAACAAATTTTCTGCTTCATAACTGCAGGCGCTCCCTGCAGCAGAAACAGCCAGATTGGATTTAAAACCTCAAACATTTGACGATTCCACAAAGTCGGTCTCCATTTCACGCCCAGTGGAGGAGCTCAAAGATTCTGTGTCTTCATGACGTCACGGTTAGAAAGCAGCAGCTCGGAGGAAACCGCGGAGCTCAACATCGGCGCAGGAATCACACATGGCTGCTTTTAACTGGAACACTTTAACCACGCTTTGTGCTGCCTTCAGGTCGAGGATTTAATTAAATATTTCCATGTCGGTAAGCTCTTTTTCTGAATGTGAGGGTCTCATAAAAGACTGAAACACTCACCGAAGGTTAGATAAGCAGGTTTTTACAGCAGCGTCTGCACAATGTCCCAGCACAGAGAATAAAAGTCTCTGCACATGAGAGCGAAATGACACAAACATTCAAAGTTCCTTTACATTCACAAGAAGACAAAAGATTTATATCAAATTTTAGATCAGGGACTTAGTTGATGTGCTTCACCTGGTCCAACATTTAATCTGTATTAGCTGTAGGATGCCTGCTTTTCTATCTCTGAACCCATCAAAAGTTGCCATATGTCATTACCTGTTAACAATAGACAACAGAAATCTGGAAACAAATGCTAAATTCTTGATTATCCAAGAGTAGCAAGCCGTTCCTGACAAGTATCATTTGGCCAAGACTTTCTTTTCAATGCAGTGCTCATCTTATATACTGACATTTGTACCACTAGAAACCAAATATAAATTATTGTTTTGAATTGGAAAGGTGTGATCTGAAATGAAATGTAATGTTTTGATACTGACATTGAAGATTTGACTTACTTAGAAACTCAACTCTTTAAATTCCCTTAAGAGTTAAAAAAAAAAGATGAAAAGTGAAAAGAATGATGAAATTTGCAAAAACATTTAAAAGAGACAAAATTGATGAAAAGTGACAAAAACAGTGAAAAGTTGCAAAATTGATGAAAAGCAACAAAAACAGAGAAAAGTGACAAAAACAGTAAAAATTTGCAAAAAGTGACAAAAATGATCAAAAGTGACAAAAATGATGAAAAGTAACACAAAGTGAAAAGTGACAAAAACTGTAAAAATTTGCAAACAGAGACACATTTGATTAAAAGTGACAAAAATGATGAAAAGTGATGGAAACTGTAAAAATTTGCAAAAAGGCTTGAAAGTGACAAAAATGATGAAAATAGAAAAGAATGATGAAATTTGCAAAACATTTTAAAAGAGACAAAAATGATGAAAAGTGACAAAAAATGATGAAAAGCAACACAAAGTGAAAAGTGACAAAAACAGTAAAAAATTTGCAAAAAGAGACAAATATGATTTATAGTGATAAAAACGATGAAAAGTGAAAAGAATGATGAAATTTGCAAAAACATTTAAAAGAGACAAAATTGACGAAAAGTGACAAAAATGATGAAAAGTGACAAAGAGTGAAAAGTTGCAAAAATGATGAAAAGTGACAGAAACATTTAAAAGTTACAAAAACTGTAAAAAAAATTTGCAAAAATGCTTGAAAGTGACAAATATGATTAAAAGTGACAAAAATGATGAAAATAGAAAAGAATGGTGAAATTTGCAAAAACCTTTTAAAGAGACAAAAATAAAAGAAAAATGACAAAAACATTTAAATTCAAGAATATGAAATTCAATTTCAGTTTGCAAAATTAAAACTAAGTTCAAAAGTTTAATTTCAGCTCGGCATGGCTCAACCATTACGTCATGTATAACAGTGGGGATGAGTTTTTTGTTACAGATTCACAAAAATCCTCATTTCATCTCCTCCATGATCTATTTTGGAATTTAAGGATTTTAATTGAGTTGAATTTTTGAGAAGGTTGATTGAACAGTTTCAACACATTCAAGTCAATTCCAGATCACATTTGTCTAATTCAATGTACTAATTAAACTTCAGTACTTGGTGGCACAAATCTCAGTGCAAATTATCTCTGCAAGTGAACACTGTCATTTCTTGAACGATAGTCCTTTCACAAACTCACATCATCAGCATATCGTCTAATTTGGAGACCTTTTATGCAACAATGGTTTTAGGATGAAATACAAAGGTATTGTTGTATTTTGGCCTCTTATTTACATAGAAATGGTGTTTTAGTTAATCTTAACTTTTGAAAAAATTCCCCTAAGTGGAATGATTTTGAAACGCTGTGGCAACTGTTGCAGTGTAAATGGCTAGCCGTAGTTTTCAGTGGAAATGCTGATGTCATGCTTTGGAAAGTTAAACTGCCATGAAAATCCTGCTCTCTATATGTCTGAAAATGACAAAAATGAGTCTCAGTTTCACTGTAAATAGTAAGTTACACAGAGGTTTCACTCTGGCTCCCTCCAGCAGATCTTCTCATGAGTAACAAATCACAACAACACAATGATGCAGACTGGTAAAAAGTCAAAAGTCAAGCTTCCTCAGATCCCAAGAAGAGAAGAAATCTACTTTTCTGATGTTTGTTGACTTGAGAGAATACTTGCTTCCTCAGAAAAAATTGCCTGCTTTTTCTTTCACACAGAATATCTTTCCTATTTACCAAACAGAGCACACAGAAGCCACATTTCTGTAAAGAATCTGTAAAAAGAAGATTACCCGCTCTGTACCCTCAAGCTCAAAACATCATGCCACCACCTCCAGACTCAGACTCACATGTTGCTGAGCAAACAGCTTTTCTACACCCTTATTTTTTATCCCTGGACCCACAAATCTGCACCCTAACCTCAGTGTTATGTCACTTATAAACATTTAATCAGGAGTTTATTTCTCCTGCTCCCACCTCATCGTCTGTGGTGTTCTCATGTGCCCTGATGAGCTGCTTTGACATGTATGAGGAGAACATTAAAAAGTTTTCCATCAGATGTTAACGTGATCTTACGTGACTTATGGTGAGAAGAGAACATTCCTGTCATCCAGTGTGTCCTCGGTACAGCTTTCCAAAAACTCCTCAGGAGTGAGTCCAGTAGCTTTTACAGTGATGCATAATGTAACTCCAGCAGCTTTTTAAGTTACACCAGCACCACTAAAGACCTCGCTTCCCCATACAGCTTAATTCAAACATGCTTCCCACCTCCATCATAAAAAGCTGTAATGCATTATGTATTCAATATGAGTGGGACATCATGGTTCTGTGGTTTGATTTTTATGTGTTCGTACCTCATCTTGTGGTCAGGCGGAGTGAAGCTGGCCTCAGAGCTGCTGGTCGACCTGTGGAGGGTTTAAGTCGGGGTGCACATGAGATTTAAGTGGATGGGTGGATGGATGGATGGATGGCCAAACTCCTGGAGTGAAACAAAGTAGGGGAGGGGTGAGCTTAGCAATCATTTCTCCTTCAATAACTTTACATACTGAGAAACCTCACTTAGTTCTTTTTCTGGAATACATTAAAACATGACTTTGACTTCATTCTGACCCCAGAAACCAAGAGTTTTTCCCTGGATAACCTCTTGATTCAGCTGTAAAACCTGAAAACATCATTCACTAGACTTAAAAAGATGAGTTTGGCCTCAATGCAACAGGTGTAGAGCAGATCAACTCCCAAGAGTTTAGTGGAGAACCAAGACTGTTCAATAGTGTCCCCCAGGGGTTGATAAAGAGTCAAATTATTCCAGATAGAGATTGAAACAATTCCTAGAATTTATCAAGGAGATGATGAGGACTCCAAGGCTTCCAGGTAGTGACAACAATGACTCCCAAGTGTCCCTCTGGGTTCGATAATGGCTCCATTGCTTCCAGGTAGGAGCTGAAACAACCCCAAGGATGGTTGATAACAGTTGAAAAGTTTCCTAGTTGGGATTGAAACCACTCCAAAGTGTCCTGGTAGAGTTATTATATGACTTTCAGGTGTCTTGGAGGGGTTCAAAGTTTCAAGATAGGGATTGGAATGACTCTTGGATGATCTCAACAAGAAGCTAACAACTCCCAGCATCTGAAGTGGAGAATGAAACAACTCTAACATGTCCTGGTAAGAATTCACATGACTCCAAGGTATCCTCCAGGGGTTTATTACAACTCCAAGATTTCTTCCTGAGTTTGATTATGTCTCCAATAATTTGGGATAAGGGGACAAAATGGCACCCAGTGTCCTTCAGAGGTTGATAAAGACCCAAAGGTTTCCATCAAGAGGTTCAAACAAGTTGCAGATGAAGTTAAAAGGTTGACAATTACCCTTTAGGTTCCAGGGAGAGTTTGAAACAACACCAAAATGTCCAATCAGGCCTGATGACAACCGCAAACTTTACAGAGAACGGTTGAAACAACTCTTGGTGAACCCTGAAAAGAAGTTAACAACCCCAAACATTCCTACAGTAATTGTTACAAGGCATCAATTCTGACTCACAGTTTCCAAGAAGAAAATTAAATGACTGAAAGATTGAGGAAAAACTCCAAGTTTCCCAACAAGGGATTGGAATGACTCCATGCTGCTTTCCATGGGTTGGTAACTCCAAAATTTTTGGTTGGGGCTGTTATAACTCCCAGGAATGCTTCAGGGTTGACAACAACTACAAAGCTCCCTAGAAGGTATTTTTTGGTAAACCCCAAAAAGAAGTTTACAATTCCAAACATTAATCTGATTGGAACAACTCTAAGATGCCCTCCAGTGATCAGTGGAGACTCCATGGTTTCCAAGATGGGAATGAAATGACTCTAAGTGTCCTTCAAGAGTTCATTACTCAGTTTTCAAGCCAGGGATTGAAATGACTCTATAGTGTCTCCAAGGATTGATATCAACTCCAAGTTTACAAACTCAGGATTAAAAATGTGTTCTCCAAGGCTTGATAAAAACTTGAAGTTACCGAACAGGGATTGAAACAACTTATTGGAGTCCTCCAAGGGTTGATAACAATTCCAAGTTTACAAACTAGGGATTAAAACATCCCCAATGTGTTCTCCAAGACTTGATAACTCCATAGTGTCCTCCAAGAGTTGATAACTCAAAGGTGTTAAATCAAAACCATAGTGTCCTCGAAGAGTAGATAACAACTGTAAAGTGTTCTCCAAGGGTAAACAATGACTCCAAGTTTACAAACCAGGAATCAAAATGGCACCAATGTGTCCTATAAGGCTTGATAACAACTTTAAGTTTTCCAACCAGGCACTGAAAGGACTTCATGGAGTCCTCAGAGGTTTGGCAACAACTTTAGGTTTCCAACTAAGAATTGAACTCTGAGGTGACTTCCAAGGATTGATAATGACTCCAAGTTTCCTATTGGGGCATTGGAATGACATCAAGGTTCTTTTCCAGAAGCTAGTGGCCTTTTTGATTTTTTTTGGCTGGGTCTGTTACAAGTCCCAGGTGTGCTCTAAGGTTAAAAATGACTCCAAAGTTTCCAAGTGGTATTGTAAAGTCTACCTATAGACAATAATGTCCCCCAAAGCTATCAACATAGAAACAATGGATGTACCTTTGAATGACTCCCAGTTCTTCTCATATAGAGGCATCCTGTCCTGGGATGACAAACTTTCAGGTGTTTCAGGAGACTCCCTGTTGCCATGACAATGATCAGGTCATCATGGAGGCACTGTCGCTGATGTCAAGGCGTCCACTGAAAGCTGATCTTCTTCCTGTAGGCCTGAGTTTTCATCAGCGTTAAAGTCACCAGTGTTGGAATGTTTTTGGGGTGAAATCCTGTCAGGGCGTCTTTGCAAGATTCAAAAACCATAATCCTTGAAAATCTGAGGAAATATTTGGGCCCCGTATCGCGTATCAGAAGCGAAATCGTGAGCCGTAGCGGAACTAGTTTCTTCATGGCAAAAGTTCATCTCAGTACATGGTATGAACTCATGTGTTGTTCTGTTACTGCTGCGGTATAGAAAAAAATCTGCTTTCATATTTAAATTCAGCCTACAGCGACTCACTTAAAGCCTCTCATCCCATCAGACTCTTTTTACTGCGCCTCTTTCTCTTTTTTCTTCTGTCGGCGCTGCACCTCATCTCCTCCTGTTTTACATTCATCTTCTCCTCCTTTGCTCTCTCTCTTTGGTGCATGTAGGTCGTGTTAAATGTAAATGTCTCTCATGCATAGCAAAGCAGGCCCCTCTCAGGAATATAGCACTGAATGAGAAATTACATTAAACACCTTCAGCCACTTCAAACATTCACCCCGTGTGTGTGTGTGTGTGTGTGCATGTGTGTGTGTGTGTGTCCTGGTAGGACCCTGTGGAGGCAGCTGCCGCCTCTGGAGCTGATGTGGACTTGTTGAAGTGGTTCAGCGGTTTTAATGAAGGAGTGCAGGCGGGCGGGGTCACACAGGTACGCCTCAGCACAGGTGTCACTGCTGGGACTGGAGCGGAAAACAAAGGAGCCTGTTAGAGAGATCAGAGCGAGATTAAAGGCTCAGAGAGAAGATGAGCTGCAGAGAGAAACACAAAACTTTATCCTACGGAGGAGTAGGAGGAGGAGGAGGATGCTCAGCGCCTCCTTTAAAGCAGCTGTTTCAAGCTCATCTCCGTTTAGAAAAGAAACCAAACTGGTGTAAACTTCCTCAGTCTCAGCCACACATTACTCACTTTAAATATTTGGCCTCACAGTTTTGGTTTTGGTTCAATGTTGAGTTTCCTTTAAACAAATAAAGTCTCTGTTTACACTCAGCGCTACCTCACTTCTGTTGTCCTAAAACCTTTGTCTGAACATGCACCTTTGCTAGCTTGCAGCCTGCTTTTGTTGTCCATTGCTGTATTTCTTTTTGCACTGCCGCCACCTGTTGACCAAAGCAGGACAGTGAAGCCAAGTAGGTCCAGTTTTCAGCTCAAACAAATTAATTTTTTAAGCCCTTTGAAAACCAGGAGACATCCTGTGTTCAGCTGTTAAACCTGAGAAATAAATTGGTCTTTAATTCTGGAAATGATCATGATGCTTCAGGCTCCAGGGAGAGACTGCTGATTGGTTGGATCATCCCACATATGGTAAACCTGGTCCATTTCTGACAGGAGATGCTGCGACCTCGCTGTCTTGTTTGCATCATTGCTTTAGTTTGACTTTTGTGTCAATGCAACCCTCAGCAACACTTTCACCCTACACACACTAAAGACTGAACAAGCATTTTATTCCTCATAAATTAACTTTAAATCAACTTAATTTTGGGATAAAATACTCTTATAATTTGTCAAATTGGGCTCCTGTACTCATTTATTATGGCTCACATCAGGTCTTGACAGAACATAGCATCACATTTTCTATAACTTCTAGCATAAGTTCAATGGTGTTCATGTTTTTTTTTTTTTTTTTTTAATATATCATCTCCAAATTTCATGATATCTGGCTTCAGGTCTTCACTGTTTCTCCTGATTTTTTGATGCTGTCATTTTTTTCTTGTCATGATATGGCATCAGGTCCAAGCTCATCACATTTCTGAAGTAAAAGATTTTATAAGTGATCACTTTTTTTAATCATCATTTTCAGTGGTGGGTCCATTCTCCATTTTTTTTCATGAATTTTGGCATCGAAACCTTTTTTTTTTTTTTTTTTGTTTTGGCGCAATCATCAGTTTTTCATGATTTTGTGACATCATTAGTTTTTGATAATGTTTAGTCTGATCACTTTTTTCATGAACTTTGGCATCACCAGCTTATTTAATGAATTTTCAGCTTCGTTACGTTCGTATATAATTTTGGTGCCATTACTTTGGTCATAATTTTGGAGGTGATAACTGTTTCTGATCATATTTGATGTCTTCATTTTTTCACGATTTTAAGTTTGATCACTTTTTTTTGGCATCAGGTCCTTTGTCACACTGCAAAAACTGAAATCTAAGCAAGCCATTATGTCTTATTTTTAGCAAAATTTGTCTTACTATTCTTGATTTGAGCCACATTTACCAGACAAGGTCATAAAAATGTCTCATTTCAAGATTTTAAAGACAAAAATGAGACATCAATTGCTTGTAACATGTAAAAAAAATTCTGCCAATGGGGTAAGATAAAAGATTCTTGTTTTAAGACATCTTTCTAATTTCAAGAAACTTCCCGGGCTAATTTATCTTATCCCATTTGGCAGATTTTTTTAACTTGTTACAAGCAATTTACACCTCATTTTTGTCTAAAAAGACTTGAAATAAGACATTTTTATGACCTGGTCTGATGACTGTGGCTCAAATTAAGAACAATAAGACAATTTCTACTACAAATAAGACATAATGACTTGCTTAGATTTCAGTTTTTGCAGTGCATCCTTCTTTTTCTGATGATTGGAGTGGGGTTTTTTTTCTTTTTCATCATCACTGTTTTTCATGTATTCTGGCATCATCACTTTTTTTCATGAAAATTGGTGTTGTGTCCATGGTCTTCACTTTTGCATGAATTTTGGCTTCCTTAATTCTTACATGATTTCTGGCATCATCAATTTTTTTTAATCAAAACTTTTGGGTCAGATTTTTGGTGTCATCACTTTTCTTTTGCTCGATTACGGCATCAGATCAATGGTCATTTCTTTTTCCTTTCCTCATTGTTTAAGGTCTTGACAGCAAATAAACGACACCAACATCCCTGAAAAAGTGATGACTTCAGATATGAAGTCCAAAAAGACTGAAAAAAAAATGACCATGGACTTGACGCTGCTTGGGAGCATCAGTAAACACACACTTAGATGTTGCTGATGCTGCTAATTTGTAGACATGTTGGTGTGCCAGCTCTGGAAAAACTCTTGACTTTTCCTTCGTGTCCATATAGAGGCCACTGTAGAGTTTTGCTCCCCTCAAAAAGATCTCACGGACACCTGATGCAGCACCTTCAGCCACTGAAACACTTTAAAGACCACATGTCGTAAACATCTGCCTGATGGAATATAAAACTGAAACTGTGAGTTTGGTTATGTTCTTAACGATCAATTTCAATTTCTGTATTTTTCTGAAAGCCAATTTGTAACGTGATCAACACTTTAAAGGTCTGTGCTGGTGAGGTCTCGGTTTCATGGAAAGGCCTTAAAACTCCTCCAGTCTCTGGGTAAGAGATCAAACTTTGATCCCCGCTCAGAACCAAACCACACTGCTCTAAAGTCAGCCAACCAGAAGCTGTGTGTGTGTGTGTGTGAGTCATTACTCCATCTGTGAGCCCGAGCAGGAAGGAAACAAAGAGGGATCTGCCGTCTGATTTCCCTCCTCAGCGGGTCAGTGCGTTCGGCCGGAGATTGGAGTCACGTCGGGGTGACTTCAGCCTCCCCCCATGAATCTAAATGAGCTTTCTATCTTTTTTTTTTGTCTTGTCTGTGTGGAGTAGGCGACCTGAGATGACCACAGGTTTGTTTCTCTGCTGCCTGATACCTCACCACCTGGTAACGGGGAAATCGTTAAATATATACTCCGACGGATCAGATTTTCTGTGAGTTATGGTTCCATCCATTTAAGTGGACACCGTGTTTAAAAATTCGAAGCTCAAAGACGGAATTCAAAGATCAGAGTCAGATATCAAAATTCCAGGGCAAAATTGGAGTTTGATCTCAAATTTTGTGATCAAAAAGGGATATCTATAAATGTAACCACAATTGCCTCTGCCTTCTTTTCCACTTAACCACCTTCTAAATTGTACTTAACGACTTTTTCACGCTGAAACTTATAAACAGAATTAACACTGTCTCATAAAACAGCAGAAGAAGAACTTACTGACACTTATTTGACCGGATATTCACTTGACCTGTTTTACGTCTTTTAAAGGGACTGTGAGGACTTTTTAGTGATCTAATGAAAAGTCTCATCTCTAGAAATATGATTGAGCATAATCTAAAACTTAAAATGAGATTATCAGCAACAAAATAGGTTATTTCTGGATGCTAATGCCTAATCAGGTTGGGCTGGATTGGATCTATTTACGGCAAGTCGAAGTTTGTATGACAACACCACGTAAGCTGAAGTAAAGACATCTGTGTTTTTCTCTGCTAAAAGCGTTTTCTTGGATTTATTTAGTTGTAATGGTGGAAACAGGAGCTGGACTGTTAAACAGAAAAGGGACAGAAGAGCAGAAGAAGACTTAACAGGAGAGTGATAGAGCACAAGCTAAAGGCTAAAACACAGGCTAGGCTGTTTGTGATAAATTTTATTCCAATGCACATGCAGCTTACTTTGTCGTGATCTATTTAAACCTGCTTGGTGAGTTTGGAGCATAGACTGTATAATGAGTGGACGACGTTCGGCTCAAACTGAAGCCTCCAGCAGATGCCCCGCCCCCTGGTGTCTGGCTGCAGTATAGGTCATAAGCCCCGCCTCCCCATGTATTCCAGATATGAGCCGGGAAAACTTTAAAAAATTACAATACCTCGTAGAAACGTTTCTCTCGTCTTTACGCTAAGGTGGTATGATGATGTCATCTGGCTGCATGGTGTTCGGGTGTTTTTTTTTCTGAGAAGTTGGTTTCTCATTAGTTATTGGACGTTAAAAACCGAGATATAAGTTTTGTTTTACGATAGTTGACAGCTGCCGTTTGTGAGTAGTTTTTATCGGGGATATAAGAAACTTCGGGAAAGAGCCAAAAGGCAACTAAACCTTCCGAAGAAGAAGAAATAAATACTTTTATTTCTATTTTTTACTCTGCTCCACCGGAAATTCTCTACTGCGCAGACTCTGGCTGCACAATAGCGGCTAGAGAAACTGGGTTTTTTGGCTTCAAAATCGTAGAACGGTGACAGGCGGAAGCACGCTGTCCATTCTATATACAGTCATTGGTTTGGAATTGGTAGATGAGCACTGGTAGGACATAACCAGGATTCACTTACATTACAGGCTACAGACATGTCTCAGAGCACCAAGCTGTGAGTCGCATTAAATGTAGCCGGCTTCAAAACTACGCTCCAAACGTTCAAAGTTTGCTTGTTGTCACATTTAAAACAACAGCGCTACGTAACTGTTGATAAATACATTACCTTGTCGCATTGTATCTGGTAAAAAGTGTCTTTCATCACAAGTGCATGAGTAATGTCATCACAACAGTTAGCACAAGTCCTTCAGTGTTGTAAAAGTTTCTCACCTTTACAACAAAAGATCAGTCGGGGAGCTTTACATGTTTTGGCTTTACTTTGGGAAAGATGGTGCTTTGGAAACTGTTCAGTATAACTGTTGCTGTAGTTGCTGTCATGTCTCTCTTTGGACTTAAAACCAGGACAGAAAGTCTTTCAGTTCCCACACTGATCATCTGAACGACATGTGTGTGTAGTTCTTTTTAATGAGGCTGCAGATATGCATGACTGTTTAAATATTCATCGAGAAACTTTGACACTGAGGTGATATTCGCTCTATGAACCCTCCGCTAATAAAATCCTGGTGATTAAGGTTTCAGACGGGCGGGTAAATGTCATGTGAGGACAGGTGTGTGGCTGGTATAGCCGACCGCCCCCCCCTCCCTCTTTCATCTCAACGACTCCCAGGCTGATCTCTGGGTAAATTTACATCCCAGCGGCCTGAGCAGACACACGCCACGGAGCGTTCATCTGAATGTGAATGTCGGGCTGATAGCAGAGATTCTTTGGCAGAGGGTTGGTCTCTGTGAACACACAGGTGGCATGTCCTTAACGGGGGTCACCCAAAACTTGTCCAATACAAAAATCAGGATCGGGTTGGATCAGGAAACGCCAAAATACGAGAAAGGGAGATACGAAGGATAGAGAATAATCAAAATTTCTTCTCTTTTGTTTGACTTTCTAAATAACAAGCCCCTTCATAGGTGATGCAGATTGTTGCCCAAAGGTTGTAGCTCAAACTCAATGCACTTTGGTGCTCTTTTAATTGTGTAATTAAACTTTTTTTATACATATAACAGTATTAAGTTATTTTCCATCATGGTGGCAGCAGGAATTCACCACAGAACGTTTCACATTCCAGATAATTGAAGTAATGTCCCTCTGTTTGGTCACCTTTAAACATACCATTCTATGTTTCAAAGCTTTTAACTGTAGAACCACAAAAACGAAATTCATCAGTGACGTCTCATTTGAAAGATTAAGATGCCTCGTTGCAGAAAATGTCATGCTTTAATATGCGGTTTAAATCCACCCCGGGCTAAATGCAGCTGAAACAGTCTTTCTTTTCTCTATTTACTTTTTTATGCCAGATGTAACCACCATCCATCACATCACTTCTACACCTTGTCATCTACATCTAGGTGAAATTTGAGGTTTCTAGGTAAAACTTTGTAGGAGTTGGAGAGTTTTTAGTCTCAGGCAGAGTTGTGCTCACTGTCCACGCTCTCGTTTCGAAGACTCCGTGCAAACAAAACCAGCTTGGTTAGTACTCAGTGTCCACTTTTATAGTCAACTGTGCTCTATTTCTGAAAAAGTTCACCAAAATTCATGAAATAGTAGTTCCCAGTCACAGATTGTACCTCTTCTGTTGTGCACATGAATGTGAATGAAGACACTCTGCAATGAATGGGTCTCACCAATAACATACATGGCCACAGCTGGCTTCCTGTAAACAGTGAGGGGATTGGCCACTGTAAGAATTATCAACAAAACTGTAAACCAATAATCGACCCTCTAATAGAGCTATCATGCAAGACCACAGTGCGCCATGTGTTGTCTTTCACAAGCTGTCCTGGGATGAAAACTCAACAAAAAATCATGAGGTCACTTTATACTTGCTGCTAGAACCCTAAGGAAAACAAACGCCAGATTCACATTAAGGAGGAAATGCTCTAAGACTGTGAAGCTGCTGTTATTGATGAGAAACGGACACGACAGACAGACAAACAACAAACTTTACAGGAGAAATTTCACCACTTGGAATAATTTGATGAAACAACACTTTTGATATGTTTGAACTCTGGATTCCTCTGGTGGAAAGGAGAGTGAATATTCAGGGTACGCGCGTCAAGATGTGACATAATGACCCCAAACAGGTAAGATGTCCCAGTTGTTTTGGTCACTATTCGAGCAATTCTGTCACGAATTACATTTTTTTTTAGTCAAGAAACCGTAAAACAAACTCAGTGACAAAAATGTGAAGAATCTAAGCTTTGTAGCGCGATAAAGTGCTCCAATGTTTTAAAAACGCTTTACCATTAACACTTTGACAACATCTTAGGAACGTGAACGGATCGCCAACGAATTCATTTCAATTTGAAATGTCTTACACTCACTTTTCTACATCTTTAATTAATGAGTAAAATATTAATGGCAGTACATTTCAAACAACATCCATGATTTATCAGTGATGTTATATAACACACATGAACTTATTATCTCCTCGTCTTCTCTTCCCTGCAGCTAAACCGCTCTCTCTCTCTCTCTTCTCATTACTCTCTCTCTCTCCTGCCCTTTCTGCTCCTCTTCCTCAACAAATCAATGATTTCCTTTTTGTCTTTTATCTCCTCCTCCTCCTCCTCCTCAGCGCCCCTGTTTGATGCAGTGAGGCCGGTTCAGGTGAATTCTATCTTTTTGTTTTTTTCTTTTTTTTTTTCCTGCGCTGAGTTTCATCTTCTGCCCTTATTAAACTTTGAAGGAACTCAACCTAGAAATGCATCAATCTGATTGGTTCAGTGGGCGAGCGACCCTGATGCTCGCATTAGAAACTCAAAGGGAAACATCTCGCTCGCTCTCTCTCTCTCTTTCTCTCTCTTTCTGCATCCCCCTGAGACAGCTTGTACATCCGTTCTGAGGGATTAAAGCTGCTGAGAGTCGGCTCAGGACACAAAGCCACCTTAAATCACCACAAACTTATAGATTCTTCACAAAAGCTGCTGCAAACAGGCTGAAAACAACAAAAAGTTTTTTTTTTTCAAACATCCTGAATGTGAACTAAACCAGCTCACATATCAAACACAGACTCACTGCTTCACTTTCTTACTGTTAAGTTGTTCTAAAATTTTGTCTCACTGATCACTGAAGCTTTCATCTTAGAAAATTATTGCTTTGATCTTGTAAAATTGAGACTTAAGTCCCACAACATCCCGTTCATATTCTCAGGGTGTTAATACTTTAGACTCCGTTTCCCAGCATTTGCATTTTGTTTAACAGACACAACTCATCAAGGTAAAGTGTATGTTGACAGTTACATAGTCCTGTTGTTTGAAACATGACAACAAGCAAACTTTGAAGGTTTGTACTGAAGTCGTCTAAATTTAGCGCTACTCACAGCCCAGTCCTCTGAAACATTACAAAATGTTACTGAAACCTGGTTATGTCCTACCAGTGCTCATCTACAAACTCCAACCTCACTTGGCTCTTTATTTAATAGATAGAATTTCAAGTTTGAACAGATCAGTGCAGAATAACTGCTGCATGTGGACAGGAATGAACACTTTCTCAAACAGCTTAACCCGTGTTTTAGCCTTTAGCCCGTGCTCTATCACTCTCCTGTTTAGCTTTCTCCTACTCTGTCCTCCTTTTTCTTTTTGCCAGTCCAGTTCCAGTGCCCACCACTTCTACAAATAAGTCCAAGAAATAGTTTTCAGCAGAGAAAAACACAGATTTCTCTTCTCACTGCGAAACTTCAGGAGCCGGCATGGTGTTGTCATAGAGACTTAAGCATGGCGAGAATCAACCTGGTCCTGTCAAAACCAACTGAGAAGCCAAGAAATAGCGTTTTAAAATTAGCTATTTTAGTGCCGATAACCTCATTTTAAGGATCACTTAGGCCCTTGTACACATGTAGCTGGGTATTTTCCAAAAATGAATATCCCCTTATTTTTTTTTTCCTTTAAAGAATCGTCCACAATGAGCAAATCTGACCAATAGATGGGAGTGCTTTTTAGACGTGAAACCCATACCAGCCAATCAGAGTGCGTCTTCGTCATTCTGTCACTTTCACCAGAGATTTAAACATGGCACTGGGGTCTTTGTTTGGATCAATAAAGAGGTTTGCTCTTTAACACAAGTAATAAAATACATTCAAAAATATATAAGCAAAAAGAAGTGTTTGCATCAGTGTTAAAACTCACACCTCCACAGCATTCATGCCTGCCATAAACAAACATTGCTTACTTAAGAACTCCATTCCCCATTTCACGAAACCAGAGTTTTCCAAAATCTTCACTCAGGCCAGTGTTTTTCTGAACATATAAAGTTATATGCCGTTTCCTAGATGCCTGGCCACAAGTAGACATGGTTTTTGAAAGTCCTGACAGGAACTTTTAACTCAGAACATTATTTTTTTTGGACTTGTAACATTACAACTTTTATCTTGTTCCATTTTAACTTGATATTGAATGATTAAATGTTGATCGTGTGACATTGCGACTTAATCCTGAACATGATGAAAAATAACACTGGGGGAGCTGCAGTTCCTCTTGTGTCCACTTGAGGCTGTCTCCAAAAGTCAAAGAAGGCTGAGAAACAGTTTATACACTCATTATTATCGTTATTAGTTAATAGCTGTGAACAGGAGTCAGGATTGTTTTCCCTCTCTCTCCACTCTCACCTTCACCCCATCTGTCTTTCTTCAGTCTAACATATGTTCCTCCTGTCTTCACCTCCTCTACCTCCCCGTGAACTCTTCTGTCCTTTAAGAAAAACTTTCCTCCTTCCACTTCCTCCCCCTCTTCACTTTTTCGCCCTCCGGTCCTTTCGCATGTTGCCTCTTCTTCCTCCTTCTCTTGCATCCTCTCACCTTTTTACCTTCTATCCTTGCATTTGCTCTCTCCTCTTTCCCTTCCATCTTGAGGATCCTCCCTTTGTTTACTCTCCTCCTTTACTTTAAATCTCCCAGCATGCACAGGTGCAGTCAAAGAGAGGAAACCTCCATCAGAGCGTGTGCAGGTTAAAGTGGGTTCAGCAGAGTGTGAGCAGGGTGAGAATATTTCTGACACGAGGAGAAACCTCCAGTCTGCAGCTTCAAACGAGTTCAAACATAAACACTCGACGCTTTTAACCGCCGCAGCTCTTCTGACGGTTATTCCCCACGGACTCGAAAGCAGCATTATCTGTTCTCTTTGAACCTGTTCACCCGCTCTTCCCCCCGCTGCCGCGTGTCTGAGCGCTCTGTACATTAGTGTTGATCTGTGAGCGTTGATCTCAGGTTATGCGTGGATGATGGGGAGGTGGGGGACGGTCCGTGTTGCACGTCGTAGAGAGAGACTTGGTAAGAAAACAGCTTCTCCCCTGTAAGCTGTCCTACATAAAGTCACTGTTGAACTTCACCTGAACTCCAGCTTCAAATGTTCACCTAGCAAACGCAAACATTCACACAAACACACAAGTTTCACTGTTTCTTACTTCATGAGTCCAAACTTCTCAGCTGAATGTTGAAGGTCCAGAAAACAAAAATACCCTGCAGTATGCATTCCAGGCCAGTAGAGGGCACACAACTTTGTAATGTAAAACAAATCTGACGACATTTGGAAGTTTTTCTCTTCAACGTTGCTTCCCCTCAAACTTTTCTTACCGTCAGCTTGTTCTAAAGATGTTGCATTAAACCTTGAACTTAATTTCTCTCAACTTTACATTTGTAGCTCATTACATTATTTCTGAGTATTTTTATACTAAGATTTTAATCTTGTGAAACTTAAACAACAGTTTGCTTGCATTAAAACTTTATCCATGGGATTTTATGACTTTGATCACTTACCACTGCCGCTTCATCTTCTAAGACTCAAACTTTCTCTTCTTAACATTTCTAATTCCACTCTCAATTTTCATTAAATTCATTAAATTAATACAGTGAAATTAAGACTTTAATTTTTGTTACACTACAGAGACTGTGAGAAGAATCTGTTTAAAGTGGATTGCAGCGATTCCCTTCAGCTGGAGGATTTGCAAACATTGTTGTATTTATTTAGAAAGTGAAAGTAAATCAGATTGTCTTTGGAACACTACTTTTCTATTTTTACGATAGCTTTTTACCAGAAACAACGCGTCAGGGTAATATATTTGGGAACATCGAAGTGCCGCTGTTGCTTGAAATGTAGCAACAAGCAAACTTTGTAGGCTTGTACTGTAGTTAAGTAGCCAGGTGTATTTAGCGCAACTCTCAGCCTGGTGCTCTGAAACATGTCAGTACTGTGTAACATTAGTGAACTATGTCCTACCAGTGCTCATCTACCAAGCAGAGCAAACGTAACATCACTTTGCATTTTTTTGAAGGTTTGAACAGATCACTGTAGCATAACTGCTCCATGTGGGTTGGAATGAACATGATCATAGCTTAAGCCTTTAGCTTGTGCTCTATCACTCTCCTGTTTAGCTTTCTTCTGCTCTCTTTTTCTGTTTCTGTCAGACAGTCCAGCTCATGTTTCCACTATTATTACTTAATACAACACTGAAATTGTTTTCAAAGGCTCTTTTTTAGGTGGCTTCTGTGCATGACCTCCTGTCCCACTCTTCTCCCCTGCAGTCAACTGACGTATCATAGCCAAAAATGGGATTGTTGCGTATTACCTGTGACCTGCCGGACCTCAATGAATCAGATCCAGCGTGAGTTGACACATCAGCTTGAATGAAAACCTTTCTGATGTCATGGATGTTAACAATGCTCCAAAAACTTCTAGCTTAAGGCCTGGAAACGTTTCTATTTATACACAAAACTTTTTAAATGTCAGGGGAGAATCTACAAAGACTTGATGCTTTTCATCTAAGTTGAATAAAAAGCAGCAGCGTTTAATAACGCATGAAATAAATCGTGTCTCCTCTTGCGGTCACTTGTTTATCCAACGTTATATCAAACGGCTTCCTACGTCACCAAGCTTAAAGAAACCTCTTCCATAAAACAGATTTTTACATCTATCGGAAGAGAAAACGCTTTCATCCCCCCTCCGATTTTATTTTCCCACTTTCTACAAAGTATTTTATATTTTCTTTAGGGAGAAGGTTGATGTATTTTTACATCCCTTTGCTTCAGATTAAAGGGTAAATTTAAAAACAGATAAAACAGCAGTGATATGTGAGAAGAGAAAAGAGAGCGAGGAAGAGGACGAGGTGGACAGGAAAGAGCCTGAGAGGTTTGTAGGTAAAGCTCAGTGACCTCTGACCTCAGGAGGCCGCTGTCTCTCCTAACGGCGATCCATCAGGAGCTAATGGAGACCTGAGGTAATGGAGGATGAAGAGGGAGATCTCGTTTGCTCCTCTCTTGTGATTTCCCGTCCTTCTTCTACAGCTACACCTGCTTTTCTCCCAAAGTGGAGGAAAGAGAAACACAAACTAACAAAAAAAAAGTTTATGAGTGAGTATCTTTTACAAACTCTCTCTGACAGACGCACAGATGGCAGTTCGACGTCCGGGTGTCACAGCAACTGATTGATGATTGGTCCCTTCAGAGGCCGCCCGTCATCTAGCTGCTGTGATTGGCTCCCTGACAGTTTGAAGGAAATGTCCCATCCGCTTTAGAGGTCTACGGTTTCAGCCAAACCACAGGAAAGAGAGAGAGAGAGGGTGAGAGAGGATGAAAATAAATGTCAAAGCTTATGAGTTTTCCCTTATTTCAGATCTGCTGGCTGTTCACAATCCAAAATTTAAAGTCTAGATCTTTACTGTTTTTTCCACATATGATTTAAATGTAAATAATGTTAATATGTTAGAGACTTTTTAAAAAATCATGAATCAAGCAAAAGGTTTACAAGATTTGCTCTACTGATTAGTGATTTCCTAGTGCGTCATAAACATAGACTGTATACAGAATATTTATAGTAGTAGTATAGTAAAATAGTACATTTCTGAAGCCAAAAGAAGCTGGAGCCGACATTGTGCAGCCAGAGCCTGCACAGTAGAGAAATTGGGTGGAACCGGGTAACAAAAAAGCAACATGATATTTATTTATTTTTATTTCTAAAGTCTAATAAAAAAAAACACAAACAGCAGGTGTCAGTAATCGTAAAACAATACTTCTTACCAAATTTTTAACGTCTGATAATTAATTTTTTTTTTTTAAATCCCCAGAAAAAAGAGGATTTGAACACAATGCAGCCAAATAACATCTTCATATCACCGCAGTGTAAGTATGTGAGAAATATTTCTACGAGGTGTAATTATTTTTTTAAGTTTTACCACTCCTGAGATTTTGACCTATACTGCAGCCAGCCACCAGGGGGAGCAGTTTTTGTGGCGACCTCAGTTAGAGCCAACTGTCATGGCGTCCCACTGATTATACAGTCTATGGTCATAAACTAACACAAAACCAATGAGACATGTCCTGTTTGATCTTTGAAGGAACATTCCGGAATGTTTGGCTCCACACGGCTGAGTTCCAGAATGCTCTGAAGTGTCTTAAAGAGACAGTAGCTGAAATGTAGCATGAGGGAGGACACCTAGCAGATAGTTAGTATCTCCCAGGTGTCACTCAAAGAAGCCACGCCCCTAATTCTCCCTCCATTTAAACATTTGTCTGCTGTGAACAGATAAATTGTTGAGAGGGGTCCATCTGCTGTTCGTCAACTGTCTACTAAAGGCTTTTCTTTGGAAGTACTGGAAGTTTTAAACACACCAAGTAAAAAAAACAGCTGTTTTTGTGGTAGAAAGTAACACATTTACAGCCTGGTAAACAAATGATGTCTCCTGTCTGAATCACTCATTTTACTAACAGCACACACTGTACAGGGGTGAATTTTTCTGTCTTGGTAGTTTAGAAGATATTATGATTGTGAGCTCGCCCAATCAGAGGCACAGCTCGGATCACATGACTGACGGCCGCCCAATAGCTGTGAGTTTGGACATTTGCCACAGCCGTTTTGCTTGAAAACTTGGCTTCAGAAACAGACAGGTGGTGTGGTGGAAACTTCGTCCATTTATTATTACAGTGTATGGGACTGTCTAACTGATGGAGGTAGCCTCTAGTGGTCAATCATGGAACTGCAAGTTTTGGTGACTTTATTGTTTCACTTGTTTCCACATGTATCCATCGTCAGTTTGGCTTTTTGGAGACTGACTTGAGACAGCCTCAAGTGGACACTAGAGGTACCGTATTTTTGGCACTTAGAAGGACAAAAGGAGAAGACAAAGTGTTAAATACTATCCTTCCTTCTACTTTGATTAATGTATCAGCTCTAAAGTAAATGTTTGCTTGACTGTGATGATTTTGGAAGCGCAAAAAGAGAAAACTGAACAGCCAGAACAATCAATCTGGAAAAAGACACCCAGTGAGATTTTGGGTTTACCGAAAGAGAGGAAGAAATAAAAACATGGAAGGGCGTTGGTGGAGTCTGAAAAGAAGAAACTGAAGACTGACTGATGGGGTCGGAGAGGAAGACGAGGCAGGAAGTCGAGGAGCGGACTGTGAAAGTGCAGACTCAGCAGCTACTTTTTCCAGACACCTGTCTAATGTTTCAGATGAGGGATATTTCCTCCACCTCATGGGCCACACACTGACTGACTGATGGACAGCAAACACACACATCAGCCCACAGGCAGCTCTGTTTTTACTCTCTTCACTGATACTTAGAGGGTGCAGGCGTACATGATCGGTTTCTGACAGACTGACGACTCCCTGAACTGTTATCTTAGAAAATGTTCAGCAAAGAGCTTCATTTCTTCCTCCTAAGACTCAACCTGGGATAAAAGAGAGCAGCTGCTGAAACAAAAGCACAATGGAAAGTCAATAAAACAGACATTTCTCTAAGTAACTTTAAAGCTGCTGTCGTCAAAACTTGTATCTCAATAACGAGCTGAAGACTTCTCGTCTGACAATCAACAGCTCTGTCGTTGCCAAGACTCTGACAACAGTTCATTCACCTTCACCACCAGGTAACTCAGGATCTCCCCTGCTCTCCAGTTAGAAAAGAAGTTTCTACACTTTTCTTCTTTGGTGCATTGAATCCCCTTCTTGTAATGTGCTGTTTTAAGAGGTGTCCTGCTGGGACATGATTACACATCATCATCCTTCATCATCATCATCATCACTATTGGAGACACTTGGGTTATAGTCTGGCTGTATTTTTGTCTCTTTCCAAAAATTGATGTGCACTGGAAGCCTTTCTGCAAAATATTTGGACATAGTTTCTGTGACGTCTGTGAGAATCGGTTGATGATTGGAGAATTGATGATGAGATTTAGTGAAGAAAAAACACTTCAAACAAACAGATTGAATGAATCTTAAGGGATAAGTTGTAAATTTGAACATTAAGAAACTTTTACAAAAATGTTTGTGAGATTCTTTTTCTCTTATTTTGTAGAAAAAGAGTTATTTGACAGCATCACCAGATCTTCCAGCATCTCACAGCTTCTCCCTCTCTTTACACAAAAGCCACTTAAGTATGTCTTCTCATCTTCTTGACATAAAAACTTAATCTAGAAGTAAAGGAGAAATTTATTCAGTTACTCAAGCATATTGTACAGTACAAAAAATGTTTGGTAAGGTATTTATAAAGGCTTTCAAGGAATAAAGGACATTCAAATGTGAATGTGTCACTGCCGACACGTTCATCATTAAAGGGTTGAGTATGTTAATTGTAGCCATTTTGGTCGCCTCATAGAGATTATAAGTATTCTTTGATAACATTTCATCACCAATGAGTCAAGTACACATCATAGTTTTGGGAAAAAAACTCTGGGACAAGTTTGTTCAAATACGTACCCTGTAAGACTGTAAGATCGGATGCTTAACTCAAAATTTCAAACTTCCTGTTCAGATTTCTCTATAGTTATAGCTAGGGCTGAAAGATATATCCTTATCATATCGGTATCAAGATATGAAAATTCAAGATATTAATATCCCAATATCGAAGATATTGATGATGTAGATTTATTTAGCTCACCCTGACTTTAAAGCTCAGACAGTCACATTATTATTTATGACTTTCTGTTAATGTTGGTGACTGACAGTGAGCTCCAATCAATTAACCGCACGTTCCACATCCTGTTATATTATGATGCTTCTATTCTTCTGAAAAAGGCTTCGTTTTCTCTAATCCCAGAGTCATATTGTATCATATCTATATCTAGATATCTGGCATTAATATCAAGATATGACATTTTGTCCATATCTTTCGGCCCTAGTTGTGGCAGACTTCTTTGTGGGTCTCACCATGATAGTTATGTACAAAAACTTTTAGGCCTATAGCTCTAAGTGGCCATAGGGGCTGCAGTTTAATGAACAATACCTTTACGTTTCAGTCTAAACGCAATGTTGTGTTAAAGCCCTTCAGTTTTTGGCATCTCTACAAAGGCTCACTATTTTTTTTCAGCTTATGGTAGACCCAGAGCTCCCTGGATTATATGTAAAATCTGACACGTGGACAACTTAAAAGGCTTGCGGAGAAGCTGGAAAACATTTCTACGGAGAGGGATGACCAGGTCAACTGATGCCATTATGTCCCTACACTGAATAAGCAGAAGAAAAAAAGCTCTACACTTTTCTGTGAGGCAGCTCAAATGCCATGCAACTCTAAAATTTGAAGTATGCAGGTTGATTATTGTTTACATTTATTGTGCTGATTGTAAGGCTGGGCTCCTGGATTGTTGGGTCATGATATTTGCTTCTATTTTGCTCCACTGTAGCTTTAATTGCACTCCACACAGATTTTTTTTTTGGAGGGATAAATAAAGTGGACATTTGATTGCACTCTCCAGGCTCCAGTTTGAATCTTAAATCCATAACAAGGAGTGTTTCTGTTGTTCCCGAGTACGTTGATGACTTCTCTTCCACTCAGAGGTTCAAACAGAAGCTCATTAAAACGATGTTTAAAACATGAAATCACGCCAGAACGCTTCTTAAATGTCACCAACAGCTCCAGCACACCTCGTCTGCTCTGCGGGGAGTTCGCCGCTTTACGTCACGATGCAAAAAAAATTCAGCAGATTAAATTCATTATAAAGTTCATCTCGGTGAAACTCCTGACAACTCTTTTCCTCTCATGGTGAAGTCAGAGAAAAAAATATGTGAAGTAATGTCTGAATGATGGTGAAAGTTTCATAAAACCTCAGTTGTGTTGTGGAGACGGTTTGTTGGAGAACAACCTTTGTCATCACAGTGACGGGTACATTCACCATTTCCTGTTTCTCTGCTCTGTTGGGATCCGGAGGAGGGTTGAGCAGAGATTTATTCGTCTGGGGTTTGAGTAAAGTACTCAAGGGAGTCAGCTCGACATATTTCAGACTGGAGACAAAGTAGGAAAACTCTGAGGCATCCCTCTAAAATGAAATGAGCTGAACGGTCTCTGAGGAAAGCTCAGAAATCTTTTTATGAATGGACCTGCAGGGCCGAGACTTTCTGGAGTAATATGGAGAAAAGCTCCAGATCTGACTGGTTTCAATTCAAGTCAATGGGTGAACTCATGCTGTTACTTTACTGATGCGTTTCAGCTCCGGATCAGATACACAGGGCAAGTGATGAACCCAGAACCACACTATATAAGAAGAAGATTTTTGAGAGTCAAGAGCAAGGATACAAAAGGATTATTAAAATCAATCAATTCTGAAAATCATGAGCAGTTAAACGTCATTCTGACTTTAATTTAGATTTCTTTTGAAAAAATCTGACAGACAAACAAAGCATCTGCAAATCTTTCAAAGCACATCATGCAAAATGATCAAATCTTAACAAATTTGTTCAACTTAATTCTTTCAAGAAAACAAACCTTTGTACTGTACTGTATAGATAAGTCGAGAGTTATTTTATTTGCCAGGTTAATGAGGCTGAAATGAAATGTTCCCTTGAATTTCTGACTAGAAATATGATGAAGTTATGTCTGATTTTTTTGCACGTTTCTGAGACATAAGACACTCGAAAAGATTTCCAAGGAGGCAGAACAATCAGTGAGCTAACCCCCAATGTTTTAGTCAAATATCAACATTAATTGATCTGGAACAGATCAAAAGCTCCTGAGTCTGAGCCAAGACTAAAGAATATATAACCAATGGACGCTATGACAGTTGGCTTCAACTGAGGTCTCAACAAAAACTGCTCCCCCTGGTGGCTGGCTGCAGTACAGGTCAAAATCTCTGTTGACTCATGCATCACATGAGAGGTGGTAAAACTTTAAAATATTATTACACATTGTAGAAATGTTTCTCACATCCTTGCACTACGGTGATATGAAGATGTTATTTGGCCACATAGTGTTGAAATTTTCTTTTTCTAAGGAGTTGGATTTTCATTAGTTATTTGACATTAAAATTTGGGTTATAAGTTACGTTTTACAATGATTGACAGCTGCTGTTCCTGTGTAGTTTTTATCAGGGATATAAGAAACTTAGAGAAAGAGAGAAAGAGATTTTTCTTGAGCTTCAAAAAAATATATTTTTGCTTTTTTATTACCTGGTTCCACTCAAATTTTCTACTGCCACACTTGTGTTTGATAAACCTCCCAAACCTAACATTGACCTACCTGCCCTTACAGACCAGTATCTGCTGTGTTCAGCATTATTATGTAATTTATCCTGTGGTTTTTGCCTTATTTTAACAGCACAGCTTGGAATTGGAGCACAAAATGCAAGAGCGACACTCATAACCCGCCAACTGTTACTAAGCCATCATTTTATGGTCTCAAACTTGAATTTATGGGACTTCATTCTTATGAATGTTACACCAAACATCAAGTGGTTCTGAGGAGCTTTTGGTGCTTGTGGACATTGGCGCCACCTGTGGACAAAGTGTATACTACATAAGCTCTTAAAACATCTGTAATAATAAAGTTGGTCTAATCTGGTTTTCTTTTGAAAACCAAAAGAAGTTGGGTTACTTGATCCTGGTTAGCGATGATAAACTGATCCAGAGTAAACGTTTTAATCATAAGGGGTCGCACCTCAGAGACATAAACCTGATCTGAGATCAGTTTTGGGGGTCTCTTTTGGTCAGCCTGATTGGAGATACACTTTTTATAGAAATATATAAAATCAGTTTCAAAGTATTGATCTTCATCTGACATGTACCGACAGGGAGATGAAAACTGAGAAATGAAAGAAATGTAAAATTAATTTTTTACACATCTTTTTTTTGTTATTTCTAATAGACGGTATCCAGAATGCCCCTGCACAGAGGAGCTGCATCATGACAGACTCCAACTCCTCTTTAAAGCCTGATCTTAACTTCTCAAACAGGTGGGTGCTGCCACCTGGTGGATTTGAAGTGGAAATGCATGTGGAGAAATCCAGAAAAGGAGAAACTAAAGTATTTGAGTGGAAATGGACAGACAGTCTTGAATTATTGCTTCGTATTTTCTGTTGCATTCACATAAATCATAACTTTCTCATTTATTAGTCACAAGTTCTGCTCTTTTATTGAGTGATTGAGTCAAAGAAAAGGACAAAGAACATGTGTAAACTCGCTGCTCTGAGATGTTACAAAGTGTTTGAAGGCACTGTCGACTGAGTTTAAACTCAAAGTGATGCCGTCATGTTTAAACCAGCTGAATGTTACAAACATTATATCATGTTATGAAAAACAACACAGAAATTTTTACAGTTAAAAAGTGAAGGCTGCAGAGTGTGATGTCAAAATCCTTCAAAGAAATTGAATCTAATTCTGGTTTGTGAGATGTTAAAGTTCAAATAAACTAAAGCTCTTGATCTGTACAGGTTAAAAAAAACAGTGAAGGATTTCATGAATGATTTTCTGGATTTCATAGACTGCATAAAAGAAGTGAAGGTTACGTGTTGGTTTGAGAACTACAGTTTCAGTCAGTATTCTAAAGTCGCCCCCTGCTGGTCAACAGGTACCACAACCTTCAGCTCCTCTACTCTGGCTTCAAGTCCACTTTTTTGACACAGCCAACAGGGTGTGAGTATCTATTTGTTTCCTTTTTTTCCTTCACAACATTCAAAATGAGTATCTTCAGCCGAGCGCGACAGAAACACGCTCTCAGTCTCTCTCACAGACACTAACACACACACACACAGGTCCCTCAGAGTTTGGACTTGGCCATGAAGAAGTTCATGATGGCGTTCTTACACTCGTCTGACAACCAGCGCTCTGTCAGACGCTCCACCTCTGCATCGTTCACCTCGAGCAGACGCTCCTTGTCTACAGACCGGACCAGCTGTTTGGACAGGGTCAGAGACTGAGAGAGAGAGAGAGAGAGAGAGAGAGAGAAAGAGAGAGAGAGAGAGAGAGAGAGAGAGTCGCCTTCAGTGATGATTGTAATGTTTTTTCTGGGTGTCCCTCAGGGTTTCGTTCCAGGACTAGTTTTATTTTCAGTCTACATCAATAATCCCTGTGGTAACTTGTCAAACGTGGTGTGTGTGTGTGTGTTTACCTCTGGGGGCATCTTTGCGTAGTTCTTCAGTCGTGGCCAAATCTCGCTCTGGAAGCTGCTGTCAGGGAAAACCTCGGTGACTAGTCCGTACTCACACGCTTGAGTCGCCGTCAGCTTCTTACTGAACAGCAGCACCTCAGCGGCCTGAAGGAGGGAGAAGGAGAAGATATCAACTGACAAGCTTTAATATCCTCCTATATACTCTCTTTGATTATTAGCACATGTAAATCTTTGAATTTTGAGACTCTAATCTCTCAACATTTCATTTATCTTCTTGTAACAAAACATTTTAACTTAATTTTACAACTTTTCATTGTTTTCTATTCCCTTAACATGACTTTTTTTTCTTGTGACACTGCTCACAACTTTTTCTTGGTTAAAATTATGCTTAATTGTCCGTACCACTATGATCATTAATTGCTATATAACATTTTCTCTTTTCTAGTAACATTACAAATGCCATTTCTCTTATTTTCAAGTTACATTCACAATATTTTCAATTACTCAAACAATATCTTCTTCTTTTCTCTGTACATTACCACCTCTTTTCTTGTACTGTGATGACTTTTTCTTTCATTACAGCATCAATTTCTTCATACATTGACTTATTTTTCTTTTAACATGGCTTTTTCTTCTTGAAACAGGAGCTTTTTTCTCCGCATATCATGACTTTTCTCTCAACATGAGTAATGTTACGACTTTTTTGTAACTTGACTTGTAACTTTTTTTCTCATTACGTAATGAATTTCCTGTTAAATTACAACTTCTTCTCTGAACTCAATAGAAAACTGTTACTACTTTTCAAAAATGTTCTTGAAATTTTTCCTCAATCATCTCAATATGGTGCCTTTTTACCCATAATATTACAGCTTTTTACTCATAACTTGATGTTCTTTTAAAGGAATAATGACTTTTTCTCAAAACATGATGACTTTATTTACGTAATGTAATTGCTTTTTTCTTAGAACATCAGAACTCTTTTACTCTACCTTAAATTCTCCAGTGTTTTTATACGCAACAAGAAAAATGAAACAAATAGTCTTTAACAAACAGCTTTTTGGGGTCACCGTGCTTGTGGAAATTCCTCACATTTTATAAGTTTTGTCTGTCTATGGATGGTGCAGTTGAATTTCAGGCTGTTGCATGAACAAATTTGTAGTAGTTTGCAGACAAGGATTGCCCCACTTTGTGTGTGTGTGTGTGTGTGTACCTTTGCGGTGCCCATGAGCTTGGGGAAGGTGTAGGAGGAGCAGCCTTCAGGACTCTGACCCAGTGGGATGAACGGCGTGTGGATGGTGGCCTGCAAGAGGGAGGAAGCTGAAAGTAAATTTTTTTTCATCCAGTGAGAGTGTGATGAGAAATCAGCAGCCAACTAAGTTAATCCCTGTATATGTGTGTGTGTGTGTGTGTGTGTGTGTGTGTGTGTACCCCATATGTGTGTGTGTGTGTGTGTGTATACCCTATCTGTAGCATAGACCAGGTCAAAGAGTCCCAACACTGTTGCTCCGATTCCCACAGCCGGTCCATTCACCACAGCGATCAACGGCTTCGGGAAGTTGATGTAAGCTTTCACATAATTTCTGCAGGAGATTTACACAATAGGTGAGGATCTGAACATTTATTCTATTTTCAATGTTTTTATGATTATCAAATACTTCAAACATCGTTAAAAGTTAGACGACAAGAACGCATCACTGAGTGATCACCTGAGAATTTCTCCCGATGATTTAGCCATCTCCTCGACGCCCCCTGGTGGCACCTTGGTGAAGTTAGACAGATCATTTCCACTGCTGAAGTAATCGCCCACACCTGGGAGAAAAAGGAGAGAAACAGGGGACAGGTAGGAAGAAAGAGAGAAAGAAAGGAGAGAAAGAGAGAACGATTGATAGGTTGAAGACAAAGACGGAACAAGAGAAATGAGAGAGAAAACAAGAGAGAAAACAAGAGAGAGAGAAAGGTTGAAGGAACAAAAAGACAGCTCAAGAATGGTTGTGGAAAGAAAGAAACAAAGAAAGAAACAAAGAAACATGCAAGAGATAAAGCATTAAAAACAAAAGAAGGATAGAAGAGAGAGAGGGGGGTAAGGAAGAAAACAGCAGGAAAAAATATATTATCAAAAAGAAGAAAAAAGATAGGAGACAAATACAGAAAGAGAAGAAAAAAGACAGAAAATGTAAGGAAGAAATATAATTGTCAAGGACAGAAAGAAAGCAAATATTGAGAGAGTAAGAGATAAGGAAAAGACATATATAATGAAGTAGAAAAGGAAAAGAAAAATAAAAAAAAAAGTAAATGAGAAGTATAGACAGAGGAAACAAGTAGAAGGAGAAAGATGCAGGATAAAGAAAAAAAGAAAGAGCGAGTAGCAAAGATTTAGCTTTTGAATGTTTTCTTTCTCTTTGTAAATAAATACAAATTAGAAGCGGGAGCACTACATGACGAATTGTGTGTGTGTGTGTGTGTGTGTGTGTGTGTGTGTGTGTGTGTGTGTGTGTGTGTGTGTGCGTGTGTGTACCTGTTATAACGGTGATGGCTGAGTCGTCCTTTGCCGCCTGCTCCAAAGCTGCAACGATCTCACTGTACATCTTAAATTCAGAAATGGAAAAAGTCACTTTTCATGTGTTTTGGAGAAGAAAGTCTGATTTTTTATAATTCTGAATCATCTCAAGTTTTATGAATGATGTATTAATCAAAATTAATCAAACCTCGAGAGTTACAGCGTTTTTCTTCGATGGACGGTTAAATTTGATGGTGGTGATCTTATCCTCGGTGGTGACCAACAGAGACTTGTATTCAACTCCACCCGCTGTCGGCTGAGCCACCACCTCAGCAGAGCTTCCACCTTCAGCTACGACCAAAGAGCCGACCAGGTCACAGTACTTCTGCCTAGCTTCTTCCTGAGGGAGACAAAAACAAGGAAAGTAGTTAAAAGTAAACTTAACAGATGCAGGTAAATGTAAAATCAAAGAGGACTGATGATTGAGCCCTGAGGAACTCCATAGCAGATATTTTTAATTTTCTTCTTTTGGTATGTTGTCTTTGCACTATATGATCCTGCAGCTGTTGTACCTGTGTTATGGAGCCAAGAGATTTCCACGCGTCCCATTTGACCTTGTTGACGAAGTCCATCATGCCCGGTTTGGGGGTGTTGCAGGGACCCTGAGTGGCCTGAGGAGGGATAATTAGTGAAGATAAATACAGAGCTGGAGATTTAACCCAGCAGAGAGGATGAACAGAGAGATCACTTTCACACTGTAAAAGCTGTGTTCTGACTGGGAAAAAAAGTTGGTTAGACTCCTGAAAGTTGATTTGAAAAAGTCAGGGGAAATGGGGGAGAAGAGGAGACTGTGGTGGTCGAGTGAGGCGGCAAAATGTTTGATGCAATTTTATTTATTTATTTATTTACAGACATGTTTGTTTTACTAAGATCTTAGTTTGCATTTCAGACCCAGACCGACAACTTTAGGTCCTAAAGCAGACATTTGTTGACTGTTTTCATTCTTGATAGTATTGAAAAAACACTGAAAAGCACAATAATGAAACACTTTTATAACAAACTAAGACATGGCACTTCTCTCTCAGCCACTTTATAAAAAAAGGGCAGAATAACTAAAAGAGTTGGCTGCTTGTGAAGTGGAAACAATAGATAAGTGCGCTGAGATTTTTTTGTTGAATGGAAAATGAAATTGCATCAAAGCTCTGCTACTCTGCCAGTTTGTTGTTTACGCTCACTCGAGTAAAGGCCTTTGCACACGGAGTACATTATTTCAGGATGCGATTTTCGGATTCATGCAGAGACACCTTGCATACTGAATCCAATGCTTCTATTTTCCTACGAAACAAAAAAAACACAGAAAATCAAACCTGATCCAGAATCCAGACTGGAACCAAATCCAGAACCAGAACTGTGTCAGTGTGAAAGCCCTCAGAGAGACCCCCCAGGTGTTAAATCTGACATATCTCACCTGTTTGAAGAGCGCGTACATCTGCAGTTTGGTCTCATTCCCTGGATCGTTCTTCAGCGTCGACAGTCTGCTTTTGGCCTGTTCAAACTGCTCCACCGTTGCACCTGAACGCAACACCATCAACATCTTTGATTATAAAAGCCACAGAGAGGAACTTCAGCCCCAGAGCTGATCAGGAGTAAATGAATCAGCAAACACTCACCCATCAGAGGAGAGGACGAGGTGTGAAATTTCAGACCGGGAATGGTGGAAACTCGGACCAAGCTAGAGACAAAAAAAAAAAAAATCATTTTCAGAGTATTTACCTACACCACGTCCAAGTCGACATCATACTAGATCCTAGGTTTAGATTATGACCTAGAAGATCTTTGTATATCATAATTTCATCTTTTTATCTCAAAGCTATGACTTAGTTTTTGATGATCTTAACTTTTTTTCTCAAAATTACTATTTGGTATCTCATAACTTCTACTTTATATCTCATAATAATGACTAAGTATCTTTATTGGGATAATTGTTCTCATGGTTTTGAGTTTGTATTACTTAAGTTTGACCTTTTTTTCCATCATAATGTCTTTTTGTCTTATAATTCGGACATTTTTCTCACATTTTTGTATTTGTTTATAATCTGATACTTTCAATTTTTCCCCATAGTTTTGTCCTTTTTTTTAACTAGCTTTGAATATCTATCTCATTATTAAGTATCTCATGATTTTAACTTTATATCTCATAAATCATGTAATTCTAACTTTTGTCTCAGGATTTTGACTTGGTATCCTGCAAATCTGACTTTTTATCTCAAAGTTCTGACTCGGTATCTCAAAATTTCATTGTTTTCTCCCACAAATTTAACTTTTATCTTATCATTTTGACTTAGTATTTCAAAATTTCACTTTTGCCTTTATGATTTGACTTTAGTTTTTTTTTAATATTAAGACAAGTTTCCTTTTATTTCTTTATCTGGTTGTAACAGACTTCTATACATGATAACTTTTGTCTGAAATTTCCTTTTAGTATGTTTTTGAAGCCCTAAAGCTGTCAACTGACCTCTGTTTAAATAACTTGTGTCCGCAAATAAATGTTGTTAAAGAAGCCGAAAGGCTGTTTGATGATTGACTTCAGTTTATTCTGTTTGTATAACTTAAATACTAACTTAATGGAATCGGTTTCAAGGCCCTTTTTGATATTTTTCCCCCTTTTTAAAAAAAAATCTTACAGGAAAGACTGGATTTCAGGTTGTGTCACTATCATAGACAGTATAATTAGGGTGATCGAACATCATCTTTTGTCCAGACACGTCCTCTGTTTTAGTCTTGAAACTATGCCCTGGAGGATTTCATGAAATTCCCTGAAATGTCAGAGTTTTGCTCGGCTTGTTCTACAAACTATTCATATTTTCAATAAAGTGCTGCACTGGGCTACTGACATTATTCTGATGCACCAACCTGTTCAGATGTTGAGCATGAATGAAAACTGACTGCTTAAGCTGCACTCTCAGAAGTGAAAATGAACTTTTATAGATAAACTGCAGATATCCGGTAGATATGCGGTGGAAGGCACTATCTGCAAAGTTGGAATATTTGTGAGTCAGCTGAAAATCAAAATGGTTCAAAATCCATAGTAACTTTAAACTATGATTTCAGGCAGAATTTATTTTTGAGCACAAGAAAAAAAATGTATTTTCTTTTTATCTAGGCATGACCAGGCATTATTACAGAAGCTTATTACAGCCAATTTTAAAAAACAAAAAATGAAAACTTAGCTTTGATATTGAGCCAAATTTGGCAACAGAATGTCAAAATCTTAAAATGAAACATTGACATTTTGAAATAAAAAGCCAAAATTCTGAGTTAATGTGTATATTTTACTTGACATTTAAGTTCATATTAAACTTAAGTTTCTCTTTCCATTCTTAGTTTTTTTTTTTTTAAATATTTTATGCTTTTATCTAAACTGCCTTTCTGTGTATTATCCAGGCTTTTATAATTTTCTCTTTTTTCTATCTTATTTTACTCGATTTATTACTCAATGTTAGATTCAAATTGCTCTTTCTTTTCTTACTATTTTTGCTATACTCTCTTACCATGTAGTTATTATTTAGACTTTAAAAACTGGGATGTGAGAACTAATTTTGTATCACTGACATGCAAATGTGAGCTGACATTACAATAAAGTTTCTTGAAATCTTAATAAATACAAATTATGATATACAAATTTTGACTTTTATCTCATAAATTGGACTTATCTTAAAATTTTGACTCATTATAGGCAAAAAAAAAAGTTTTGACAAGGCCAATTTTTCAGTTTTATATATTTAATTGGTTGAAATGGGCTTCTGTACATTATTTATGTTGATATTAGAGAATATGTTCTCTTCAAACAGAAAATGAATGATTGGACTATGAAGCTAATTTTTCATCTTGGAGTATCTTTGGGTATTTTTGCAGTATCTGGAAGAGCATAGGGATTGTGTCCTCTTTTTGAGGTTTTAGATACAGTCACCCTGAGTTTAATAAACTCATTTTAATGCTGTCAGTGTCTCTTTTACTGAGTGAGCTGTGAGAATCTGGAGCAAAGTTCACAGCTAACGGTGCGAGCTAACCATGGCTGCCTTACTTTTATCAACAGTGAATCAAATAAGGATTTCTTTGTGGGGATTTCTGACTGAAAATATTACCCTTTCTATGTTTTTAATATTTGGTATAGAGGTCATTCTGACAGATTCAACACTGTTAGCTCATCTGAATTAGCAACATAATAGCTGTAACATATTAGCCTGCAAACATCAACCACCTATAAGTGTCTCTGTTATGTTTTTAGATTAATACCAATAACTTGGTTAAGCTAACTAGTAGCATAGAGGACTTTTACAACCCGGTGTGACCCCAAAGGTAAAGGGTACAGTTGAAATGTTTGATAGTTTTCCTATTTGCAGATACAATAACCTTCTAAAGCAGCTCAGACTGACATTCAGAAAATCACACAGCCTCATTCTCACCTTCTGAATTTGACAGATCGCAACGGTGCGGAGATCTTCAGGGCTATGCCGGCCATTTAAACCCAGAGACGGAAGTCCAAAGTGCAGGAAAAGGGTTGTAGTGAGTGGAGAAATTAACCAGCTCATGGATCTAACCAGCACTTTCTGTATGAACCAGAGGAGATGCTGTTTACACCGATGAACCCGCCCACTCCGCAGAATTCTGCTCTCTCATTGGCTGAACTGACGCGTCAGCCAATCAGATGCTTCATTTACCAGTGCTCCTTCTTAAAGGGGCCGTGCTGTAGTCTTTCTTGTGTTTTTTGTGTTGTAGTTTATCAACAAAAAATGTTATAGGATAAAGTTCAATTCTACCGAAGCCTTAAAATACTGTGGCCCGAATATATAATAACATATAATGAGAGACAAAATCAAAATTAAAATACTAACTCAAAATGATATGATAATGATAAAAGTTAATTTGTGGGATAACAAAATGAAATTTTGAGATATTGAGTGATAATTATGGGACACTCAGTCATGATTATGAGACAAAAGGAAGACTTACAGGAAATCAAGTCTTTGTTATGAGATATAAAGTTAAAATTATGAGATACTGTCATGGGATTTTTTATTTTACTAAATGGGCTTAAAAGATTCGCAAAACCTGACTCATTTTTGGGCATCCAACAATAACAAACTTGCGGTGACAAAATGTCACACACAGAAAAAAGCACGCTTTAACATGGTATAACACTTCTTGCTAACGACAGCCAAATCTACTTATTCAGTGTTTAGATTGTCTGAAAAAAAAAAAATTGTGATAAGAAAAGTTTAGACCTTGAGAAAACGTGCAAAATAAATTATTGTGCATAATAATCATGACCCTGTCATATGGCCGGTAGGTGTAAAATGATTTGTAAAAGCCACTGTTGCATTCGTGTTATGACTTTTGCATATTGTTTGACACCTACCGGCCACCGTACAAAAGGGTTAAGTTTCGCTATTTTTTAAGCCCATTTGTGGAGAAAAAATTCCCATAACAGTATCTCATTATTTGAGCCATATATCTCATTGCAATGATTTGATATCATGCAACTCTAACTTTTGTCTCACAATCATGACCACAAAATTGACTTTTATTATACTGTTTCGACTTGGTATTTCAAAATTTTGTTTGTTTGTTTTTTCTCTCCTAATTTGACATGTAGTGGTTTTACTTTTGAAGGCAAGTCTCCATTTTTTTTTTCATTCATTACCTGGTTGTAACAGACTTACATACCTGATAACTTGTGTGTCAGCAAATACATTTTGTAATAGTATATTTTGAAGACCTAAAGCTGTGAGATAATTGACTTCCATTTAAATGAGTTTTGATTCTGATTATGAATGCCTTTAAAGAAGCCCAAAGGCCGTTTGATGTTTGACTTCGGTTTGGTTTGTTTGTATAAGTAAAGTACTGACTTAGAGTAATTGGTTTCAGGGCCTTTTTTCAAACTTTTCCCCTTTTTTTTTTTTTGTTTAATTGAGATTTTGAGACACAAATTATATCTTTGCACAGAGATACATTTTTGAGTGATGGGCTTTTTTTTTTTTTTTTTTTTTTTTCCAATGCCCATTTCAATTCAAATCAATGCCCAGCCAATATTTGTTTGACCCACCTACCCAAAACTGAAATCCTGGCTCTGTCCCTGGTATAACGTCAGGGGGAGAATTCGGAAAGTTGTTGGGTTTTTTTTCCAAATTATAATGATTTGTGGCTTCAAAAACAATAATCACCTCTTCTGCAACAATCAAAAATTAGATTTGTAATTAATGGAAATATTTTGCTGCAACAAGGTAAATAAGTCATGATACTGAGTTATCGCTTTATTACAATTTACTAAATAATCATATATTTCAATATATTACATAGTAATTTTGTTATGTGTTTTCACTTTTGCCTTTATAATTTGACTTTAGTTTTTTTTTAATATTAAGACAAGTTTCCTTTTATTTCTTTATCTGGTTGTAACAGACTTCTATACATGATAACTTGTGTCTGAAATTTCCTTTTAGTATGTTTTTGAAGCCCTAAAGCTGTCAACTGACCTCTGTTTAAATAACTTGTGTCCGCAAATAAACGTTGTTAAAGAAGCCTAAAGGCGGGGCGCAGATGGCCTAGTGGATATGGCCGCGCACCATGAGGCTTGCCCTCGAGCGGGTGGCCCGGGTTCGATTCCCGCCTGTGGCCTGTTTCCCGCATGTCATTCCCCACTCTCTCACCCCATTTCCTGCTCTATCCACTGTCCTCCCCTGTCTGATTAAAGGCAGAAAAGCCCATAAAAATATTAAAAAAAAAAAAAAAAAAAGAAGCCTAAAGGCCGTTTGATGATTGTCTTCAGTTTATTCTGTTTGTATAACTTAAATACTAACTTAATGGAATCGGTTTCAAGGCCCTTTTTGATATTTTCCCCCCTTTTTAAAAAAAAATCTTACAGGAAAGACAGGATTTCAGGTTGTGTCACTATCATAGACAGTATGATTAGGGTGATCAAACATCGTCTTTTGTCCAGACACGTCCTCTGTTTTAGTCTTGAAACTATGCCCTGGAGGATTTCATGAAATTCCCTGAAATGTCAGAGTTTTGCTCAGCTTGTTCTACAAACTATTCATATTTTCAATAAAGTGCTGCACTGGGCTACTGACATTATTCTGATGCACCAACCTGTTCAGATGTTGAGCATGAATGAAAACTGACTGCTTAAGCTGCATTCTCAGAAGTGAAAATGAACTTTTATAGATATACTGCAGATATCCGGTAGATATGCGGTGGAAGGCACTATCTGCAAAGTTGGAATATTTGTGAGTCAGCTGAAAATCAAAATGGTTCAAAATCCATAGTAACTTTAAACTATGATTTCAGGCAGAATTTATTTTTGAGCACAAGAAAAAAAAGGTATTTTCTTTTTATCTAGGCATGACCAGGCATTATTACAGAAGCTTATTACAGCCATTTTAAAAAACAAAAAATGAAAACTTAGCTTTGATATTGAGCCAAATTTGGCAACAGAATGTCAAAATCTTAAAATGAAACATTGACATTTTGAAATAAAAAGCCAAAATTCTGAGAATATTTCTTTCTTGAACATTCCTGGGAACAGGAGACACAACACTCATTCTGTTGAGCAGAGCCCTGTTAAAACAAACAAAATACAGTCTATGGTCCACAGTCTATGGACGTGTCCCCCCCACTTTTTGCCAGACGTCAGTTTGCCCCCCTCATGTGTAACCCTTCATACACACTCAAAACGTGTCAGCGCTGCGCACTTATACCAGCTTCCACTGCAGCCACATATTAATTTTGTTAATTTAGATAATTTTAGTAATTTTGTTATGTGATATTGATTTAGCTAAGAAAGCATAACACAGCAGCAAAAAATATTGTAAGGAATTTTTTTCATTATCTCGGGAAAACAAGCTGTTTGTTCTGGATATGGCAATAACTTATCCCGTTTATTTGAGTAAAAAAAAAAAATATCGTCATAAAAGGAAAGTCGAGAAAATAAGATGTCGAAAGGTCGAACGTTATCGAACGAACCGCAGCGTCTGCGCAGGCGCATAGTATCGCCAACGGTTTTTCTGATGAAGCTTCTGGAAGGTTCGGTTCGGTTCGTACGGGAACAGTTAAAACCGTTACAACTTGTTAATTAACAGTCATATACTTGATAGTCACCCGTTAAACGGATTTTCTTGAGGTAGGTAGCAAGTAACAATATTTGGTGGTGTTAATTTGGCCCGAAGGTTTAATAACTAATTTAACTATTTACAGAAGTGACCAGGGTTGGACTGGGAAAAAAAATAGGCCCTGGCATTTTGGACCAGACTGGCCCACCATGTTAGCCCCNCCCCCACACACACACACAAAAACAAACAAACAAACAAACAAAAAACATAACATTCCACCACTCTGTCACATTAATTTATTCTAAAGCATAATTCATCCTTTTGGGTTTGCTGATGTGTTCCAGGGAGGGAGAAAAGATAAAGAGAAACTTTGGCTACTATTTGGCAAAACTGGCAAAATGAAATAACAACTATTATTTTTTTGTAAACTGTATCCCCTAATCCTGTTTTTTTTTTTTTTTGTTTTTTTTAATAACACACAAACAAGCAAAATGAACAATATTTGTTGGAGTATGGGCTTACATAATTCATGGCCCCACTGCTATATAAATCAGTGCTCTGGTCGGGGCACCCCAGTCTAAAAGTCTGGACACGCCCCTGCTAAAGTGTGCTATCAGCCTGCGTTATGTTGCTCTGCTCATCAAGGGATGGATTTATGCTAAATAAGAAAGTTAAGGGGGTGTCACAGCTCACGAGGCAGCCGTTACACACAGAGAAGAAGCTGTAAAAACGCAAAATAATCAGAAAAACATCTATCCGACACGTTTTTGACTTGGTAGCTCATGTCTCAAAAGCTGTTTAATTTTGAGATGCACTCGCATTTTTAAGGACTGATTTCCCCTGAAGCCACATGAGAAGCTGGGTGATTTCCTGTAAATGGAGAAGGGAGGGGCTTCACGGAGCAACTGTCTAAACGGAAACTATCGGTTAGAGTCTCCATTTTGTGTCAACGAGAAAGCACGGTAAGATACAAGTGTTTAGTGTTATATAAGTAGTTTTATAATTCTACTTCTCAAATACTTGTTTTTCTTCACGTAAACTTTATAAAGAACGTTAAAATAAGATTGACATTTGGATGAGAATGGCGTTTCAGGACTTAACGACTGTTTTTACTTATCTGCGTATGTGTGAGTTGTACCTCTGGGTGCGTCAGTGACCAGACTGGTTTATCTTGATCCTGTACTCTGCTCTCATACTTGTTTTCGCTGTTTTGCTCCCACAGACTGACAGAAAACATGAGTGTGTGTTTACAGGAAGAGGACAGCATTAACTGTCCTGGTCCAGGCTCCTTCCGGGAGAGTGACCTGCGCAGAAATCCTTCTCCAAACATCAATATCAAGTCAGAAATCAAGTAAGAACTTACTAATTTACACAGTAAAAAGTCAGTTATTCAACATACCTTAATACAAACACTGGTGAAACTAATGGGTCCAGTTAACACGAAGTAAACAATAGGGCAGGAATAAGGTTAAACTTGACCCATATGGAGCAGGAACTGCAAAAAAAACAAAACAAAACAGGAAGCACAGAAGATTCAACATGAAAACAAAACAAAGAAGGAATGCAAGATAACATGGATCAAGATGAGATACAGGTGAAATGACTGATCTGAATACAAACACTCAGAACAACCAGCAAGTTCAGATTAAAATCGGAAAGCAGAATAAAGAAAAGAACAAACACAAATACAAACACCAGCAATTTTAACCCTTTATGACCTACCATATCAAATTGATCAGAGCAAATAATAATAATAGTAATACATTTTATTTAAGGGCGCCTGTCATGGCACTCAAGGTCGCCTTACAAGAATAAAAGTGAATTAAAAGAGGACTAAAACAGATATAAAACAAGCAATACAATATAGTGCAATATATAACAATAAATTATAATACAAAACAGTGCAATGGTGGTGAAAGGTCAGAGGGAGTAGGCGAGT